>VXAA01003085.1:247484-284295 GCA_013399115.1 Anseranas semipalmata
CGGGCGGGCGCGGCGGGGTGACCCGGTTCCGCCAGCGGCCCCGCGGGGGAGGGAGGGAGGAAAAAAAGA
Organism: Anseranas semipalmata; assembly: GCA_013399115.1. NCBI lineage: Eukaryota > Metazoa > Chordata > Aves > Anseriformes > Anseranatidae > Anseranas > Anseranas semipalmata. The sequence goes on from VXAA01003085.1 coordinate 247,554, forward strand.
AACTGTCACCGTGGGATTTCGTCAGCCTCTTGTGCCGCCCCGCACCTCACCTATTTCTCTTTGCCTGGGTTATGTAAGAGAGGGGGTAGGTGGGAACGACGAGCAGGAACGCCCGGTGCGCTCCCTGCGCGGCCGTCCGGTTCTTACGCCCAGTTGGGCCGCCGAGTTAACTTGGAAAAGGCAGGGGATTCATCCTTATTTCTCGGGCTTGGTTTCCGTTGGCGTTTCTCGCACTGCTCCAAATATTGCAGTGCGGGGTGGGAGGAGAGGGGCAGGCAGCGGACGCAGGGTGAGATTGGCCAAGTTTTATATTTTATGCTAAGTGAAAAACAAGGGAGGATTGTAAGTAAGGGAGTAAAAATCCAGTTCTGTTCGTGTTCGGAGGTAAGGAAGTACATCTGTATTTCCTTATCTTTAATCTTAGTCTAAGCCATGCGTTTATACCATGCGGTATTTATATTTCCTTGATACTCATCTTTTATCCTGTTTACATCATATAGAATATACCTTAGACTATTGATTATTTGACTCAAAACTCCTAATGAGACAAACTTGATTTTTAATCTCATAAATAGGATAATCTAGATTGAGGAACTCTGCTTTCTGAAAATGAAGACCTTCTGGCTTCAGAAACCCTCTCTTTAAAACTGCAAACCGAGTCAATTTTAATATGTCATTTTTGCAGGTGCTGAAAACATAAAGTGTTGGAAATACTTGAGTCAGGGTTTAGGGGAGGAAAATGTGCTTGTTGTGAGTGATTTTCTTCATAAGAGTTATATAGAAAGTCAGATGTTAATATTTCATTTTAGTTTCTATCATTTTAAAAACCGGCCTTTCCTGTATAAAATATTTTGGTGTTGCAGTTGTAAGTATTTTCAAAGGGCATAAAGCAAAGCTAGTAAGTTTGATTTGTTTTGCTGCTTGTTTTCTAAAATATGTGGGGAGACTTTAGTTTTGCTTTTGGATGGAAGATAGGAAATAAGAGCTACCTACAGGAGAGCAAAAAGTACTAGTTTGGTGAGGACGTGTTTGGAGCAGCACGCAGGAGGCTTTTGACAGTGTGGGAAAAGGGGTTAGAGATGGGGTTAGAGAGTAACAGCGCCCAGCAGCACTGGCTGGTTTGTTCAATTCTGAGTAGCAGTCAGAAACAGCCTAGAGAATAGTGTTTCTCAGCACAATTCTGGTCAGTAGGTAAGCACGTGCCTTTACTGTCCGTCTGCTAAACCACTGGGGAGAAGAGTGTTTCCCCAGGTGGCTGTTCATGTGTCTTCTGCATTGCAACACCACCTGGCTGGTAAACTTCTGAAGCTCAAATTTGATATTCTTAATTCACTTAGGCTCACAGATGACCCTTTGCATTGCTCAGTTCATAGCATAGGTGAAGGTTGGCCTGGTCTGGTAAAGGGAGACTTTTACGAGTGGGACAGTCTTGCTAGAACAGAGTGGTAGAATGACATTTCTGGAAAATGGTCTGGCTTTTTTAGCAGAAGCTACTCTAGTACTTCAGGGTGAGAAACTGTGTGTCTAGGTGAAAATAGGGAAGAAAGGCAGTATATCACTTACTAAGTGGAATAATAATGAAAACAGTGTTCTCTAACAAATAGTTCCTATGATAACTTTAATAGTGACGATTGTAAGCCCTATTTTTGATATACTTTGCTGTAAGTGAGGGCAGTTGAAACTTCAAAAGTTGCATTTCTTTGAAATGCCCCCTCCACCCCCAACAGACTTTTCTCCACTGTGGAGAGTAGTTTCAGACAGAAAGACAGACTTGATGAGATTCAGACTGATGATAAAGAATTCCAATTTCCTACTGATGTTTGAGCCAAAACAAAAAATAAAAAAGGAGACAGATACAGGTGTACGAAACAGTTGCACTTGTTTTGTGTTTTTATGTTGTTGTTTGTCCTGCAGTTGAAGTATTTGTTTTGGAGAAGGGGGAAAACCAACCAACTGCTCCGTCTTCTGTCTTGAACTGAACAAAAGTAGGAATAAAACACATGCAGGGAACAGTTCAAATGTGTTTCTATCTAATTTGTTTAAATACAAACTTTATTCTTCTGGCAGAGCAAGCTGTGAATCGGGCTGTAATTGTAACAGCCAGTAGGCGATCATGGTTTGTGCTCGTCTGCGTAACATGTCCTCCATGTTCTTAGCAAGGGATTTAGAAGCGTCTCCTCGTTCCTGTCCCTTGATCAAATCAAACTTGCTCATGGGGGCTTGCTGTGTACCAGTCTTGACCGTGACTGTGCAAATAAATGTGCTTGCTAAGCAAGTCCGAGTGTGTGAGAAGAACATGGGGTGAAGTTGTCATCGTTATTTGTGGTGAATTAGTATTTAAAATACCTATAGCAAATGAAATATTCTGAAAGTCTTTATATTTAACTACAGTCTTTCTAAAACCATACAGTAGTATTGGACTCTAGCAAAGAGCTGTACATTCAGATGTGAAAATACTGTTTAGTTTTCTCCTGATGTTTCATGAGCAAAGTACCATCTATACTTCCAAACACAAAACTAGAACAAAGCAATACTGAAAATAATGTATTTGTAGCAGATTTTTAATAAGGATTTATTGTGCTATGTCTTGTTTTATAAACATGCAAGTAATTGAACTTTGTGTTACATTGGTAGATATGCTGCTTGTTGCGGAAACTTTGGATGTTTAGAGATGTTCACGTGTAGATGAGTTAGTCTGTAGAAAGGAGGAGGTGATGTATCTATTGCTTATGAAAAATGTCAGTTTCGCTTGTGCTTGTAGGCCCAACGAAAGGCAGAGGTGCAATCATTTGTACTAAAAAGTTTGTGAATTTGTTTCTTTCTTTTCCAACAGAGAATATGAAACAGGAGCCAAAATGACATCCCGATTTGGAAAGACCTATAGCCGGAAAGGGGGAAACGGCAGTTCAAAGTTTGACGAAGTATTTTCCAACAAACGGACCACCCTTAGCACAAAATGGGGAGAAACCACCTTCATGGCCAAATTAGGACAGAAGAGGCCCAGTGTCAAACCAGATATTTCCGAAGTTCCTAAAAAACCCAAAGTTGAAGATGAGGTAACAGAGGATCCATTTGGATTTGACAGTGATGAAGAATCTCTTCCTGTGTCTTCAAAGAATGTGTCACAGGCTAAAAGCTCCTCCCAGCTGGACCCCAGTGAAGCTGCTCAGTCTGAGGACTTCACTTCTCTACCTGAAGCTAACAGCAGAATTAATCAGCCAGACAGTGGAGAAGACACTGCATCCAGCAAGCAAATACCTTCTGACAATACTGTTCCTCTCTTAAAAGAAAAGAGCACAAGCAAAAATGTGGAAGATGGAGAATGCAAAGGCAGCAGTGCTAAACTCGTATCTGCAGGTACATTTACTCAACTGTCTAGATTGTTTTGTTATTTGACTTTTACCATTCCACATTTAGACTTAGTGCTATCTGGGGTTGGTTAAATGTTCTAATCAAACTGTAGGGCTACTCATTCTTCATGTAAAAGATGCACTAACTAAAAGTGCCAAAAAACGTTCTGTGTTTTGCATATTGGTCTGAGATCCTTGTTACTGTAATCCTTATGTCTGCAAGTTCAGGTACAGTGCTTTAGATTCCACATAGTGTGTTAGTCCACCTCGAGTAGAATGGAATAATAACCTTCCTCTTTTAAAATTTGTTCTGACCTTGGTGCTGTGCTTTTGCCTTTTTTTAATGTGTGGTGTTATAGAATGATGGGTTGGCAGTAGTAGAATGCCTTATGCTTAAGTTAGTGGCTCTAATTTAGTGCAAGTACATGGTTACTTCCATGCAGGTGCAGATATAGCTTATGATCTGCCTATTTAGTGATTTGTATGGAAAAAGTAGTCTTCTGAACTTTAGTTGCCCAGAGGTATGTTAATTTTTTTTAATTACCGCATCTTTATCAATGTGTATGTAAAAAAAACTTCAGGTCTATGAAACAGAATTCTGTTAAACTTCTCTTAGGAGCTGTTTTCAGACCCAAACAGTTTGCAAGATATCTTTATACTTTAGAAAGGGAATTCACAAACCCCACGGTGCTGAACATCGCTGTAATTTTGTTCAAGTCATTCTTAGACAAGATCACATGTCATTATATCTCATCAGAAGTTTTCATATAATGGGCCGATTAAACCGTAGCTTCTAAAATTGGGCAGAAGATCGCATTAGATGAACCTTGATGAAGCTGACACCTACTGACTTGCTCTGGATTATCATAATCAACTTTAATGAGAAGAACTTATGTAACTTTGAATTCTCAGATACAGTTAGCTTATCCCTAGGATCAGAAATTTGAGTGGACTTTTTCACTTTCTAATGCAATAGACAAGAAAGATACTGAATAGCGCAAGATACGCATAGCTCAGTAATTTGTGAGATAATCTTAAGAAAAAACACAAAATGTTGGTGGAACTTTAGTTTGACAAAAGAATTGGTGGGATATGTAGTTTTCTTTCAATTTTACTCTCATTTTTGCTGCTGAAATTCTTGTTTTTCATATGGTTTTCTGCAGTTTATTTATCTGTAAGTATGGTACACGTTCAGTCTGGAAATACAGTTTATGCTTTGCTAAGTTTGAATTTAGTTTTCTTAAGAGATCAAAGAGATTCATCCCGCAATATTTACAAGGAGATGAAATAGTAATGAGTCTTCCTGGTTGTTGGTGAGAGAGCGTAGCAGAGCAGATTTTAGAATGAAATGGTTTCCATGTAGAAGAGCCTTGTTAGAGCAGTATTTTTCAGGTAGGAAAAGAAAATATGTGAGCTGTGGGGAGAAAATTCATAGTGCATGAAAGGCCAGGAGGAGCAGACCTTAGCAGCTTTATTGGTGCTTCATTGTTCTGGAAGTGTGGAAAATAATAAAATAGAGTACTTAAAACAGAAAACATTTTTAATTTGCCTATGTAAATTCTAGAAGTCCTTGTTAGACAATGCCACGTATGCCATAAGCATATCCAGCTCTAAAGGAAACTGATGCATCTCGGTGGATAAGGCCACCAGTGGCTGCTCAGCGTGGTGATGGTCTGGATGCCAAGGGGGAAGTTACTTGAGCAGCTTACTGAAGGAATACTCGTCTTGCATGCTTTACTGAGGTATTTGTTAGGGACTGCAAATGAGCCAGAAGGTGATGGACAAGGTGGATCTTGGCCTGATAATGCTGTTGTTTCAGGATGTATTCTTATGAACAGTTTACACCCAGTCAAATGAAGGTATAAACCCATTTCATAACTTTCTGCCTCAGAAATTAAAATCAACTGACAATGAATCTTTGCGTAACATCCTATGAGGGGTGTTAAATAAGTGTAAGGAAACCAAGACTGTAGTTTTGGCGATAGTGTTTATTTTGGACAGATAGTGTAAATGAAACTTGGGTACGTCTACACGCAAGCATGATATCTGCTTAAACTATCCAAAATAAATAAAAACGGTCCCTGAAAACGTCGCTTGGAACATTGAGCAATTAGAGATAGCAGTGTAGTCAGCCACTATAAATGTAGGTACTGCAAAGGTTTCCTTGTGGCATTGACTGTTAAGTAAAGTTCGATGATGCCAGGCTGTCTTTCAGACCTGAAGAGAGTTAATTTGCTTGATTTATGGCGGGGGAAGAAGGAACTTAGGGGGAGAAAAACTGAGTAAAAATATAAAGGTTGTTTCTTGGTGCGTGATCTCCTAAGGTATAGCGCACCTACTTGCACTGCCTACGCGTCCTTACCTTCCCTGTTGTCGTCCTCCCCGTCCTGGTGACTCTTCAGCTCTGCCAGGTCCACCCAGACTTGTTCAGAGAGCTTAGAGATTCTTGAGACAAGTTCTACCATTCCTGAAGAGAGGGAAGGAGGGGAAAAAAAAAAAAAGGCAAGCAAGGAGACAGAACAGTGTTAATATTCCCAGTGTGAGAGAGACTGCAATGTGAGCTCAACCTTAACCCACATACAGCGGTGTATGTCTGGTACAGGAAACTAGGCTGTAGTGGTCCTGGTGTTCATGTTGTGCTTGTTAACTTGTTTTAAGTGCAATTTACTAGTCCTTGGCATGATACTGAACAGACAGTGAGTGCATGAGCTAAGGTCTCGGGACTCCCTGATAGCACGTGCCATCATTGTATCTGAATTCTTATCCCAGAATAAGGTGAAAAACTACAGTTTAATGTGTTAACTTTGCTCCACATGTACTGCCCTGTTCATTTCTTTTGTTGTTAAAATGAAGGTGATGCAATGTCAGTGAATTTTAACTAATGTTTGGTATTAAAAAGCAGTCCCTGTTTTGGTTGTTTTAGTAGTTGTGCAACCTTGTTGTAATGCAGTTGGGGATCTTTGTCTTTTATTTAAAATGTATGACTTACTGTTTTTTTAATAGCCTTCAGCTAGTACTTGTAACAATCTCATTTTAAAGGCTTTAAGAAGATCTTAATGTGGAAGGCTTCTCATAATCTTACCCTTATGTTGCTTGATCAAGACTTAATGCTGTCTGAAGAATGCTCATGAGTAATCCTGTATGTAACAGGTAATTTACAGATAGTAGGAGTTTAGGTAACTTAGAAATAGCAAAAGAGTATTCAGTATTAATAGTCACTATTAGGTAACCTTTGTTAAGGTAGAAGAACCTGGTAGCTAAAAAGTAAGTCGAGTCGTTTGAAAATTATTAAACTGGTAATTTATATCAAGCAAAAATGCAAGGATTTAGTAGTTAGGTAAACTTTTTTTTTTTTACGAGAGAGACAGAAACTTGCAGTGGAATAAGACAAAAACCTCCAGATCCATACTTATGTGGATTTCTGAGATACCTTGGTGGGTTTTTTTGTTTTTTAAAAATGTTTGACTTACTCTGTGAGGCATAAACTAAAACAGTATTTGACACTAAATTCATGTTCACACAAGTTTTAATATAAAAACACTTACAGCCTTGCAGAGCAAATTGTGAGGCACTAGTTTCAAAAAATTCTGTCTCTTTTTATAGTATTTGTTAGCTGGTCTGTTGAAATGAGCATAGTACTTTTTTTTTTTCAGGTGAAATGTAAAGTCACAGCTTGATGGATTTAAGAAATGGTATGGCATTTTGTAATTACATTAGTGTATGAATATATTTCACATTAGCTAACTGTAGTTTCCTCACTCCAGCCACTGCAGTTTAGGGAGATGCTACTTAGGTACTTCTGGTGTTGTTACGTGGTGAGTCTGCATTTCGCCTGGATGATGGCATCACCTGCCGCCGTGTTGGTGGCCCACAGGGCGGAGTTCTGTAATGCAGGCTTGTGGAGGCTCTGCTCCGAGGTGTCCATGTATTTCGTCAGAAGTGGCACTCGGGTCCAGTGATGTTTCAGGTGCTTGGGTGTGTCTCATCCGCGCGTACCTCATTCCTGTTCCTGGACTCTGTAATAGTGCTACTTATTTAGATTAATTCTAAGTTAAAATATTTGTAAGTATTTTAGGTGAGCATGGATTGCTTTAAGTCTTGTGTGTTTTTAAAACCTATGTGTTTTTCTTGAAAATGTATTTTGTTTGGTGTGGAGAAACAGAAGACAGGGTGGTTTAAAATGTCTTCTCAGAATACAGAGCAGTGTAGGAGTAGTATCCCTTTCTGCTGTGTTGTGGTGGTGCTAAGTATAGTTTTTGGGGTTACTGTCTAGGCAGTGCAATTTGAGTTGTTTTTTTTTTTTTTNAGGGACAAATGATTGCATATCAAGTATTTGTGAAACTTGCATTTTTTTGCCAAACACTTAGAGTGTTTATGAAAATAGCTGTACTGCATATTGTCATTTGTTGTTATGTAGTAGTACTCAAATCTTTGTCCCCTAAGTTCTTCTACTCATGGGACTGTAAGGACAAATTTGGCTGCTGTGTGTTGTGTAGTTCTTACGTGTTTCTGGGTAGTTTGTAATGTCCTTGTTTCTCACTTGGGGCTCATGTACATATCAGTAGCAAATCAAAATGACAGATGCGATCCTGCTTAATAACTTGGGCTTATGCAGTGCAGAAGTGAATGATACAACTGTGCTTAACCCTTCATGACCCAGTATGCAGAGTCTAGTTGTATTTAGCTGCCCAAAAGGAGTACTGAGTAAATAATTCACAGAAAATGGTTGCTCTGAAAAGAAGATGGTTCAAGTCATCAGGCCTGTTCCCTACAGACTGTCCCGATAGTACCCTGCTGGATGTGTCTGCAGAGCCTCCGCATCCTGATTATGTGGGTGGGGGGTGCCCTATCTTTAGAGCCAAGTTTCAGATTCTCAAACGCAACTCTGGTACCACTTCATAACTACATTTGGTAACGAGATTTGGCAGGGTCTTCATTTCAAATTCTTTTAGAGCTTCTATTTTGTGTCTAACAGTGGCATGGACATTTAAGATAATAGTTAGACTTGAGTAATCTTACCTTATCTTCCTTTGCAGGGTTGTTTAGTGCAATTTATTTACCTCTTAGGGAAGAATTTCAGTTAAGTCATGTTCTGTCCAAAAATGGAGCAAAAAGTTGGGGGAAACTGAATGAGGTCTGTGCATTTGGCTGTCTTAGGAGACAGCTGGTAGCAACCATGATTAAAAAGAACAGCAGCTGTGCTCAGACTGGCTCAAAGCATTAAGAAACTGATAGCAGGGAAGGGGAAAGGTTTGCAAGAAAATATGTACCCGTAGAATTTCAGTGTTGTGAAGCTTGTTTAGCTGGCTGCAGTTAAGTTGGGTGTACAGGTAGTTGGATTTTATCCACAAGTCCTCTCTTCTTTTGTTTCTGTTATGTTTCCCCTTTTTTGAAGGGGGAGGTTGTCCCTTCTCCCCATACATGCAGGATTTTCTTGCTGTGTCGGTAGCCCAAGTTCAAACTACTGTGATAGTTGTTCTCAATTTTTTTTTGTATTACGCGGACACTTTGAAGATTCCCCTCTCCCCTTTTTTTTCCCCTTGCACATTTTCCAGAAGTCTGAAAGGACTGAAACTCTGTTTAAATTTTGGTATTTATATTGATTCGCTAAAATAGCAATACTGGATAAAACAGTGTTTGGGAAGGAATCTTCTGGTTTCTGCAACACATTTTTCCTAATGAGATTGAAATGTACTCTGTGTGTCTACATACAGAGCACATGAAATTTTTTTTTCCCCCAATCTATAACTCCCCTTCCCCAAATGATAGTGAGATTCTTAACTCCATTTTTAGATTCCGTACTTTAAAAATCATTCTTTCTGTATAGACTTGTACAGTGGGCAGTTGGTTTTTAAAAGATCAAATTTCTGACTGTCAAAAGGTCTCTTGACAAGAGCTTCTCTCATGTTTAAAAAGTTGTGGTAACTTAGCATTCAAAACAGTTGTTCGGTGCTTCTAGAAGAAAAAGCCCGTTAACAGGCATACGTACTTCTTAAGCTGACCAAAGTATGCAGGGAAGCAGAAAACAGTCGGTAAGGCAGCCATTTCAGGTTCAAACTGCTGAGATCTGTATTGGTATTACTGTGTGGTACTTTGAAGTACCTTACAATTAACTGTATGGAAAATGTTCTTTAAAATGAAACTGTTAGTTCATATTTTCATATAAGAAACTGCTCCTGTATTCAGTAAAGGGTTTCACTGTATTTATGAATAGTGTCTGAACCCAGACTGATGTAGAAGTCTCGGGATGCGTTTGCTTTAATGGTTATTAGTGCTGCTATATTACTTTTGTATTGCAAGCCCTTGTGAAAAAAGTTGGTGAAAACAAGTTTTTTGGCACGTGCCAGCTATTTGTGTTGCCCACGCCACTGTCTTGTTTTCCCTGCAAGGGGAGGTGGTTACCTTCCTGGCTCAGCTTTCTCCTTCGCTCTGAGCAAGCGATGCCCCTCTGAGCTGCCAGGGAGGAAGGACGCGTCCGTTCCACTGGACCTTCCGGCCCAGGTGAAGGCACGATACAGCTCATCCAGGCTCCAAAAACTCACTATACGGGGTATAGCAGCTCTTCTGATGGTTGGATTTGTTGTTGCACAATTTCTCATCACTTCAGGACCACTTTAGTTTTAGCTTTCTGACCAAATAGTCTTGCTTGCAGTGCTGTAGAGTTCTTCATAGCTTAATTCTTTGTTGTTAGATGAAAAAGGAAGGGTTTTTAGCATTGCTCAGTAAAGCTGTGATCTGTCCTACACTTGAGAGAGCTGTGGACTTTGAATACAAATTGGGTGTGGACATTGATAACATGCTGCATAGTATTTTTGGTTTTTACATAATACAACATCAGTGTCTACAGAGTCACGTTATAATGTAGGTTGTTATCAGTGTGGATAGATACAGATGTGAGGCAATAAGTTGGTGTTTTTTAAAGAGCGTGTTTCTCTTGTGGGTATATACTTACTGGAAGAAAAACAAACTTTAACTGAGGTTTTCAGAATGTTGTAGATTTTCAGGCAAGATTAGGAAGAAGAGTGGAAGAAGAATGTCAGTTTTTCCAGCTGTAAAAGACAAGCTGTGAGACTATACGTATAACTTGGACGAAAATACATATCTAGGAAAATAAAACGGATTGAAGTGCAAGGGTTCACTTAGGGCAACTTGTAGGGCTTCAATTTGATAGAAATTGAGAGGCTGGGTATAGCTCATGACAAGCAAGCTAGGTTAATTTTTAGCTATATTTTAAATGGAGGAGGAATTGCCTTTAGTAATGAAGGAGTAAATTAGTAATTGTAGGTTTGCTTCCCCCTCTGCCAGAAATGTTTGCTGGGGAGGCAGCTGTGCTAAACACGGCGCTGTACGCAGCGTGGCTAGGTAAGTATGGGTAGGTTGGTGTGAAGGTGCGGTGACTGAAGATGCAGTGAAAGACCGGTGACCAGCAGAATACCTGGTGATTGCTTGCTGAAGAAGTAGTAGATGAGCAGAAAAGCAGCTAGATTGTTGCTTAAAAACAAATTTCCTATATATTGGAAAATTATGCCTGGGATAAAGGCAGGTGATTAGAACTATGAATATTGTCTATGCAAGAGGGGAGGTGGTTGTGTCAGCCTGCTCCTGCGAAGCAAGGCCTCTGTTTCCATTGAAATATAAAGATTTTAAAAACAAGTTTTACTCTGGCTGATGGAAACCGTCATTTTTGCATCAGCACAAGACAGCCTCTCGGAATGCCCGCTGGTAGCATGTTTTGCCAGGGAAAAAAGGTCCGTGAGGAGCTGCTTTGTATGGCGTAGCGGAGGCCCGAGGTGAGAAGCACCGAGGCGGTGGTTGGGGTGGTTCAGTCCTTGGCAGAGAGCCCCAGCCTGGTGCTGTGATGGGCTGACGGCAGCTCACCTGCGGAAGACAGGTGGAGAGCTTGGCCCAGGTTTTTCTGGCAGAACCCTGGCAGCCTGGAATGATGTATTTGTTGTTCAGAATTTCTTTGTGTATTGAAGATCCGTATTTCTTTTAATTGCCTAGCATGTCGCATAATGCTGACGTGCAGCCATGCTTCAATAAGTGAGGGAAGATCTGTGGGCTATATGATGACTAATGGACTCGCTGATGCCAGCACGGGTTATGTCCAGCTCCACAGATAAATCTGCTAGGTGCATGGAATGAAAATAATGACTGGTTAGAGACACTACATCACCAAACTGAAGGCTGTGTCTAGGTGATGTGGAAAAATGAAAGGTGTCTTCTGTCTCACAAGCTATATGTTTAGAATAACGAACTGAAATGAAGAGATGTAATGTAACCGAGAACTTGATTCAACTATGTAATCTTGTTATACGGAAAGTCCGAATTTACTATTTAAATTACTTCAGAATTTTCATATTCAGGATGTAGGAAAGGAAACAAGAAAAACAAACTATTCTTAAGGAAAATAGTTCTGTGCTGGCAGTACATTGAATCTCATCACTTCAGGATTTTCAGTGGAATTCTGCAAAATGGGATACCACTTAAAGCATCTGCAAAGAAGCAAAACAGTGTCTATCCAACCTGCATGTGAACTTGATGGGAACTCATTTTGATTCAAAGAGAGGAAAGAATGGGAATTACTTAAGAATCTGTAGTCATAGCTTTGGATGTGGTGGTTCTATAATTTTAGCTATTTCAGTGATTGTCAACCATGAAACTGGTCTTGAGAGTCTAATCTTTTGAGGCTCTTACGCTTCTTATCTTCTGTTTATGCCTGCTAACAGGCAGTGCTTTTCCAGATCTTGCGGGCATCGATGGATAATGATGTTATCTAAGTGGTAAATTTTTCTCCATTTCTTAGAGTTGTGTATTTTATATCCATAAGCTTTTTTCTGTTTCCCAGCTCTTCAATCATAGACAGAAAACATAGCCTGGTTTAGTCTGTAACCTTTTCTCCTTACCAACCAAAACATTTGATTTCCAAAGTAGAGTAGAAGAGAGAAACTAATGAAACTCGTTTTCATATTTGGAGAGAAACATGGCTTTTCTACAGTTAGTAAGTCTGCTAGTTTTCTGCCCAAACCAAAGACGACGCTGAACGTCTTGTTTGGGCTCTCTTCCCAGAAATGAAGAACATGATACAAGCACCTAGTAAAGATCTGTCTTTTCCTTTAGCTTGGCCAGCTCTGAGTTGTAAAGTGATGCAGCTTTATGCTCTGAAAAATTGGTGATAGTGTAATGAAGCCATAATAAATGTTCATTCCCGAGTGTTCGGGAACATCAGGCAGAGCTATAGCTCCTAATGAGCTTACAAACTGTTTCCTACATCCTGTGTCAGCGGGCTCTTCATGTGCTGTAACCTGTTAATGTATGTGCCCTCAATAGCTGGCAATATCAGAAGGTCCCAGATACCAGTTTTTATTTTTAATCTTACTGCCTTCTTTTTCTTGATGTTTCTTTCTCTTGCTGATGCATCCGTCTGGGTAGCGAGGTGTCATCTGAAGAGAAATAAAGAGGAATGTAAAGTTGGTGTTATGCCACCTGCCTGCCCTTTTAAAGATGTCATTGCCTCTGACTAACTTTAATATCTGTACATTCGCAATAAATTCTGTGAATTTGTGTGGTTAATACTAGAAGAGACTTAGTTCAAGTCTGTAGGTCTGTTTCCTCTGTATAGTAATTTAATCATATCGTTTTCAGTTTTAAAATGAAGGCTTCTCCAGGTAGTTACACAGCAGCGAAGGTGCATAGTGTCTCCTTGAACGTGAGCTGGGGAGGGCAGTACGTCTTTCATATGAAGCTTCAGGATACTTTGGTTAGCAGTCTCCAAGAGTTGGTAGAAGCGAGAGAGAACTAACCTGGGGTTCAAGTTAGTAGGACTAACATTTAATACTGGCAACTCTTTCTAGAATAATAGAAGAAATAAGCATTCATTTTGCATATGTGATAATATTTCGACATCTTAGCCTGTTTTTGTAGCATTACAAGACTAATATTGACTGTCCTTTTGTTCTCACCACTTCACTTTTGTTCCAGTTAGCCAGTTTGGGTCAAATTTTGAGTGCTAAGGAGAGATTTCAAAGATACGATGCTATTTCAAGTGTTGCAAAAAATGGAATTGAATTGATTCATCTGTTCCTTTACCTTCTCTCCTCTCTTTCCTTACACTCGTAAGGAAAACGCAGTTATAACTGGGTACCTAATCCCTCTTGCGAGGCAGCAGCGCGCTGGCCAGCCAGCACGTGTTGCTGCGCACGATGTGCAGCGTGCGCTGCCTCCTGCCCGGTCAGACTCGTTGGTGCTGGGGCGGCCGCGGGGGTGTTTGTTCGGTGGGCCCCGAGTCTCTTCCGAGCAGAAATTCACGTTAAAAGGCAACGTTCTCGCAGGCTAAGAGACTGGCCTGTGCTCAAAGGAACTTCTGAATGGCAAATAAGGCACTAAAGCTTTATTGCTGAATTGTTAACAAAAGAAAAGAGTGTTTGACTTCGGGCAGTTAGTGTCAGACTGGAAATGTTGATTTGATTTTGTGAAGCTGAAATCGATGTTTTCAGACTCGGAGCCAAGCAACTTAGTCTTGTAAGTTAAATGGAAATTAGATTAAGCTGAAATAGGGCCTGAGATGGGGTATGCATTTGTTGATGGTTGGTTTGGATTGCGGTATTTTTGCCAACAAGTGTTTGGTTTCCCAAAGGATTTTTTCCACCGACTTTGTTTAGGATTCCATCTTGGTTTATGCTGTACCCTAGGGATCAGGGTATGAAATGGTTAACTCTTGCAGACTGTTTAGGTGATGGCAAGAGTGTCTGTCTTTTCTCCAGACCTCAGTGTTTTCCTCGTCAGGTGAGAATGCTTTGTCAAACTTCGAATCTGCTCTGAGAAGTGGAAGGAGCTACTTTTATGACTTCCCCTTTCTACATTAATGCGCTTACTGCTTTTAGGCCCTGCCTGGAGCAAATTTGGACCAAGTTTGTGTTAATGCAGCTGTAAACACCATTATGGTGAATCCTGAGCAGGAATGAGGATGGTTGCTTGTAATGTCTACCCAAATGCTAGATGTGTAACACTAGGTATTTAGTCATCGTTTCAGTATAGTTCCATTACTGTAAATATTCTAGTATGTCATCAGTGATGACAGGAGAAAATACCGGTTTGAGCTCTCTAGGAGATTCTGATAGAAATCTCAGAAGCTGTCCAGGCAAAAGGATAAGTAGCTGTCTGTTTGACAGAACAGAGTAAGCATGGCGAGACGTATACATCCTGGAAGCGCTTCCAGCTCCTGGGACCACTTGGGCACCCTCTGGTGCTCCTGTCCTCTCCCCCTTCTCCTCCCTTCTCCCCAGGTACTTTCGCATACTTTCTGGTATTCTCTAACTGTATCGCCTTTGACAGTCACCAGATGGAAAACTCTGTGTTAATTACTCGCTGATACTCTGCTGGCCTGTTGCAGCTATCGGTAGCGCAGCTGGGTTTTGCCTGCTCTGTTCCTTGGGGGGTGTCTCGCTGCTCGTTTTAAGTGCTGGGATCCTGCTCACTGGCCTTGCTGCAGACTGCGTTATGCTTACAGGTGGTGGTCAGTGGCTGTCACGGTTCTGTTGCTTATGCAATTAACTTCCCCTTACGTTCACTTTGCGTTATCGGAGGAGAGAGGAAGTAATAAATGTGTTCGACAGTGCTCAAAACAGTGGGGGATAGGCAAAGTCAGGTTTAGAAATACTCGGTCTTCTGTGTTTTTAAAACACATGTACTTTTGTCTGTGTTTGTTTGCTATTTTGAATAGAGTGTTCAATACAAAGTGACTGGAATCACTTAGCCAGTGGTGGAGATAACTTGCTGGATGGCCATTGTATTGGTTGTTAGGAATTAGTTTTTCTTACTCCATCTTCAGTCCAGAAGTGAAGTTCTTGAGCCATATGAATAGACCAATTCCTTAGTCCTCTTCTTCACTGCCTGTGCTAGGAAAAGGTTTGCATTAGTATCAGTGGTCCTGCTCAACTGTTCTAGCATGGCTTCTGCTCTGGAAAGACTATTGGACTTAATTTTTGTTGTTGTTGTTCTTTAAGACAATATATAACCAGACTGAAGGTAACAAGCATACTGGAAGTTGTCTTTCTATCTTCAATTACAATTATTTTTGTGGGTGACATAGAATTAAAAAGTGATTCTTCTTACTCCCATAGCAGTTTCTGAAAGCCTTGTAATTTTTGTTTTAAGACCTTTCACCATCTCAACAAGTCAGTGTAGTGTTTTTTGCTATTAGCGTGATTGAACTGAAAGTTTTGTGGGTGAGGAGATATTCCTTCCTTTTTCCATATAGCACAATGAAGAAACAGTGGTGCTTCTGAGGGCTATTTGGGAGCACAGTTTGAGGTAGTTTTTTCAGAGGAAAAGGCTTTTAAAATAAGAGTGAGATGTATTACGCTTAATGAAAAAATAAAGTTGAAATCTGAGACATCTTCAAGTCAAAATTATCAGAGATATCCAGCTGAAGAACGTAGGTGTGATATCGCTAAAGAAAATGTTTTTTTTTCTTTTTCTTAAAAGAAGAAGAAAAAAAAATTCCAAAAAAAAGGAAGTCTAGAATTGCATTCTCCCTTTGTATGTGACCTTAAAAATGAAAAGACGAGTAATAGTTCTCCTATAGCTACTCTTGGTAGCCACAAGGCATTTTCTGTTTCGATGAATGTACGGAATAGCGTTTGTTCCATCTGTCCAATAAGTGACTGCTAATGTTTAGCATGTATTTGAAAAAGATACGAACCAAATATTCACTTCATCTAGTCTAAATTATGTAGGTCTAGGTGTACATTTGTTCAATGTTATAGGTTATTATTGGAGAAATGAAGGTTTATTATTGGAAAAGCAGTGGGGTTTTGGGAACTTGGTTATGTTGACACAGTTTGAGCATTTTCATATATCTAGGGGAATATAAATTGAATATCTTGCAGTGTATGAACTTGATTTTTTGTCTCTAATGGTCATCTTACAAAGCAGATCAGGAGAATGATCATCGTAGTCAGTTAAAGCTTTGTGAAGTTTGGTCATGTGCATCTGTCTGTGAAAACATCTCATAAGGTGTTTAGTGGGAAAGAGTAGAAGCTTCACTTTTTTTGTATTCATCAACAATTCTTAAGACATGCCTATCTTTCTACTGACAAACTAGAGCATAAAATAAAGCAAGGGCTGTGTATGTATGTGTGGGTGTTTTTCTTTTATTTGTTAATATTTAATTTGCCTGTCAGTCATTTAGATTGGTTCTCTTATACTCTGGTAATTAAATTCTAGAGATTTAAACAGAGCAAACAAATCATGATTAGTACAGAAGATTGTTGTGGTTCTTAGGAATATTGTGCTAACACCTGGAAAAAAAGACTCTCTGTAGGATATATAGTTGCATGATATTGCTGATCTGAGGTTACTTGGGAGATTTCTGGTATTTGAGCCCCAAAAGAGCCTAATTGCAGTTAAAATTAGGAGGAGAAATTACATGACTCTTTTGAACTACCGAATATCCAATCATTCACAATTAATACTTTTTTTTAAATTTTCTCTGTGCTTTCCACATCTGTAAATAAATTGATATATGTTTATTACAGTCCTGCCAGCTTCAGCTGTAATAGTTACTACAGATGAATATAGAAATTTTTAAAATCAAGGTTAGGTTATCGGAATCGCTGGTATTGTACCCCTTGGGCAATAAGTGAGTGATTTGCAGTAATTTCTGTTATAGAAGCTTCAGTCTGACTGCTGTTGACCCACTGATGAAAAGAAGACAGCGGCTTGATGAAGTATTCTTGGAGGGAGTACTCACCTAAATATCACTGCCGAGTTCTCCACTAGTGCATTATGATGACCCAGTCTTAAAGTCAGACTTTCTATCCTGTGTACAGAAAATAACTTACTAGTTAAATTTATCTTCAACCTTTCTTATGAGGGGAAAAAGAAAACCCTTCCTGTGGCAGTCAGCAAAATGTCTAAAGTATTAGGTGGTTTTCAAGCGTTGGTGTCTGATAGGCACAAAGTGAGTGGGGGAGCAGGCTAACTGCCGCTTGGTTGCTGTTTAACTTTTTATGCTATATTAAATTACTAGCTCAGTGAGTGTGAAAAATAAGATGTAATGTTTTGCTGCTAGTTGTTAAGTCTTTTCAGAGACAAGTCAAAATTCTAAGTTACTTGTGCACATATTTAAAGAGATGCATTGCAAAGGCATTGGAAGTCCTGCTGTGGTACAGAAAGAGCTGCTAATGGTGCGTGCTTGGCTTTTAAGATCTTGCTTGGAAGTGCAGTCTTCAAAAAAGCACCAGGAAAACTGTTAGACTGGGATGGAATGGATTTGTTATTTGTTAGTCAGCTGAGCTGACTGGAGAAAGTGACTTTACTGACTATGACAGATGAAGGGAAGCAAAAGGAATTCAGGGCTGGAAGGACTAATGCACGCTGCTACTGCCTGAACTCGGTGGGATCAGATTGAGCAATGACGCAGGTGTCCTAATGCTGTGTGTGTTTTTGGTAGCTGTTTTAGAGGCGGCAGAGATGGCACTGAGGGGTTGATGGGTGGCTGGGGTCCGAAGTTTGGTGCTCGGATCTGCTGGGAACAGCGGCGCGAGGAGAGCAGCAGGCAGGTTGGCTCAGCGTGGAGCTGGAGATGAGAGGAGGAGCCATGTTGGCAAGGAGAAACTTAACATCGTTGTGGCAAGCACAGGAAAATGGAAATGGAGAAAATACATAGGAGGGAGGATTGTTCTTGTCGTGATGTGCCTCTCAACCGATGGCACAGTTTGCCCAAATGTGGCTGCTGCAGTAAGGGAACAGAACTTCTTACTCACTTAACAGGTTACAGATGACTGCATGGGACTGTGTTGCTTGCTCAGAGTTCTACAAATACTGGGCTAATTTTAGCCCATTCTAAAATGTTCTAGAACAACATGGAGAATAGTTTTTCAGTGTATGTAACTACATAATCAAAATCAATGTTTTCATTAAGAAGGAATTTTAGTTATTTGTCATGTGGATTTATTATTACTCAATGTAATATCTAATGCATGTTAGAAAAACTTATTTTTAATAAAAGCAGCACTGGAGTTGATAGAGGTGTCAAGAATCATCTTTCTTACAGGAACCTAGAAGATGAGAGCTTTAGCTCTTACTTAGAGTAACTTCCTGGTAAAGAACTGAAAAGTTACAGTGGCTTCAGCTGCTAAACACTGATTCAGAACTGAGGAATGAACAGAAGAGTTCAGGGAGTGTGTTTTAGATGCGATCTTAAGTGAAAGGCCTAAATATGTACTCCCTGACTATCTTTCCATTAAGTATTTAATACTTTTTAAAAAGTATTTTTACTTTTACATACTCCAGCATTTTTTAAGATCTGGAATTTTGAGAACATACGTGAAAGTATGTGTTACAGGGTAGTAGTTGGTTAAAGTTTCTTCGGAGACAGATTCCTTGGTATTTCTTTGTTATTTTTTTGTCAATGGTAACTTGTGTATATGAGATAGACATATATTTGTTCGGCCTCTTTAGTCTGTTTTCCAGGCTTGGTATGTACATCATCTTTTGTGTTTAGAATAGCGAGTATAGCTGTAACAACAACGATTCAAACTTTGATAATATATCACTGCATTTCAGCTGTCTTCATCTCAAAACAAATTCCTGAATTATTTGACCGTTGGGTTGCAATGTGCATAAGTACATATGTATTCCATTCCTTCCCTGGGAAGAGTAGGCTTGATTTGTTCTTGACATGGTATGCAAGTCTTCAAAATCCCAACATCCTTAGGATGGGAAAACCATTCCCTTTCCAGGTATACATGCTGAAACTTTTCTTTAACAATTCAGTGAAGTGCTGTGTAATAGTGGTAAGGCTGCACTTTAGCGAGCAAGTCTGAAAGTCAGATTTTGTAGGTTTAATTTGCTGGTTTTCATGCCTACTACAGTAGTTTTCAGTTGCACAGTAATATTAAACATATGGCAGGAGAAAGGAACATAATGTATGCTATCAGGCTCTCTAATTCTGGGAAGACTAATATTGGTTGGGCATCCTGGATTGTCACTAGCATCATATTGAAATGGGAATAACAAGATTCCTTGTTTTATGTATTGATAGTGCAAGACAAAGACTGAACACGATTCCATTGCTGAGAAGGCTAGGACGGATGTTCTTGAGAGAATTTAGTCTTGCATTGTATATGTTCTGTGAAGAGCTTTTTTTATTTCTAGCTGAGTATTTAAACTTCTATGACAGACCCCAGGTGGACTTCCAGAAAACTTGGATGCAGTCTGAGATATTACTTGTCCTGTCTCCCTGAGGAATTTCAGCTAGGATTACATCAATTTCCGGCAAAACTTGATTTGATAGTCATTGGTTTTAGTAGAATTTTCCGCTTGTGCCTTAAAATTCTTTTACAATTGATAGGAGCAAGGATAGGCATTTAAATGATGCAGTTTTAATCGGAGAACAAATGAACAAAATTCCCTCAAACAGTACTCCTGCTCACTTCCTTCATCAGGAAGGTTGAAACCTTTTGGTCAGTGCAACGAAACTTCTGTACCACTTGGGTAAATGGGGTCAGGACTAGTACTAACGGATGCTAAAGCCTTCGTTTTAGTAGTGAGTTTAGGAAGCATTTGCTACATGGCAAAGCCAAAGCTTAGGCGTTGTGCTCTGCAAGTGGAGCATCTTCCATTACTGTGGCATTCTGCGCCTGGTTCTTGGCAGCATGTTCTCTTCTGCGAGCATTTTTGTCTGCTTGTCCCTGTCACAGTTGCTTCTGTTTCTGCAGCTGAGCTCATCATGTGCTGCTCTTCCATGCCCCGGGGGCTCCTGCGGTCCAGGCAGACTCCTTGTCTTGCTTCTCCTGGCCCAGGCTGCCAGCACCGCGAGCGCTGGTGGTGCTGGGTTCTGTGCAGGCACCTGGGTTCCCTGCGTGCTGCTGCTTCCAGAGAGGTTGCTTGGAAAGAGGACGGGCAGGACTAACATGCTCGTGCGTGTTTTGGGTCTGTGTGAGGTGCAGCAACAGAATATGGCAGATGTGGATGAAATCTTCACGAAACTTGTGTCCCAAATCCACTGAGCTTTTGTTGGTTTTCAGGGAAACCAAAGGCAGTGGCTTCCATACCAGTTTTTCTCTGCTGTCTTACCTGGCATTACTGTTGTGTGGATGTTGGTCAGCTGCAAACAGGCCTGACAAAAGCTGCTTACAGCTGCATTCGTGCTCCTACACGGCATGAGATGTGAGCGTGCCCGTGGGCTGCAGAAGTACAAGGCCAAGTTCAGCAGCAGCTCTTCCTTGGATCTGGAGAAGTACATTGTAAAAACTGCTCCGGAGAAGTAATTCAATTTAAAATTGTGATGAGAATTCATTTTTCTATATTTCTTCTGGAAGTCCAAATACGTTCATTTGATGCAGCAAAATGAGATGGCTGCTGATGTGTGTGCTGTTCTGATCAGGGTACATTGACCAAGACCGTTAAGATGGTTTGTAAGGATCTGTGGCATTCTTAGCACAGAGGTTACTGGACGACTTGTACTGGTTTCAGTAGCTGTACAGTTACTATGGTAGGCAGCAAACTGTAGGAAATTTTCAGGAAGTTTACTAAACTGTTAGGTTCTATAGCTTATGCTGATTTCCATTTCTGTTACGTTGCCTCACGACTATCTAGTTCTTAGTTAGACCAGGAGCATACAAGTGAGTGGCTGTAACTTGCTCCCGCATCCCCTTCCCTACTATAGTAGGCTACCGCAGTGCATCCTGTAGTATTAAAAATGAGTGTGTGCAAACTTAGCCAATCCATTGATTCACGTTTCATGTTACCAATTATGTTACCTGTTCAAGTTCTATGCAAAAGCAAAAAAGCTCTTAAACGAGGGCATCTGAAGCAGATCGGACACTAGAATGTGCATCACAAAACTTTAATTTGAAACACTAGCATAGCTGCAAATAGTTTGATAAAAACAAGGATTTGCTGCAGGGGAGATGATACGACGCTCATATACCATGTACAGGAAGGAAAATATTTTTTTTTCTAACGTAATAAGAAAATGCTTTATAGTTGTCCTTTATTCCTAATTATTCATTGTAGGACACTGTGAAACAGATTGAATGGTGTTTTGACTTCACAAAATATTTTGTTGCAGGCTTCCCTCCTTTTTTTGTGGAGGTTGTATAGATCGACAAGTGTTTGTATGTAGGGTTTATTGTTTTTTTTGTTTTTTTTTTTCCTCCATGATGCATTTGTTTTCAAAGTGACACTTATTTCAAGCTGGTGCATATTTTTGCTAGCGATGATAAGGAGACTTTATTATAGCAAAAATTTTAAACTGGAAGACGTAAAGTATATCAGTATAAACCAGGAGGATAAAGACCCATTTAATGATTTTTGTCATTAAGCACTAAATATTTACTGTTATATTGTGTTTTTTTTTTTTTTTTTAAATTTGCCTGCAGGGGTGATTATTTTTTTCAGTAGTGCTTTTTAGTAATAAGTTTATCTTTTCTTGTAGATAAAATGCAGAATTTAAATGAAGATAATGAGAAGAACAGTCATTTCATCTATGAGAATGCTGAAGACAGTAACAAAACCAATGCTGAAACTACAGACACTTCTGGATACAACATTGAAGCCAAGGACTTGCCTGATTCTTGGGATTCCCACATTGGAAAAACAGCAGACTCTCCATCAGAAGCATCTCAGACGAAGGGGCCACTAAGAACTCACTTGTATGAATGGGAGGATGAAACTGAAGATAACAGAACTGGAGAGTATATATTAGATTTTGACAGTGAACATCTCTCAGAGATGAAGAGCAAAGATGAGGAGTGTGATAAAGAAGATACTGAAAACCCAAAGGAAGCCATTAGTGAAGAACTTGTGCAAACTATTCCTAGGCCAAGCAACTGTAGGACATACTGTAGATCCAACAAAGCAAAACCACAGGGGGCAACAAATTTTGACAAGCTAATGGATGGCACTAGCCAGTCTTTATCCAAAGCAAACAATGAATCAAATAACGATGGTCTGAACGCAGCAAGAAAAGTTTCTTTAAGTAGTGGGACCAGTTTTAGAGGGACGGTTGGACGGACTAGAGACTACACTGTTCTGCATCCATCTTGCTTGTCGGTTTGTAATGTTACTATACAGGATACCATGGAACGAATTGATGAATTCACCACAGCAGCCCCTACTGACTTGGGAGAAGCTGGACGTTTAAGAAAAAAAGCAGACATTGCTACGACAAAAACTACAACCAGGTTTCGACCAAGCAATACCAAATCCAAAAAGGATGTCAAATTAGAGTTTTTTGGGTTTGACGATCAAGATGAGGGAGGGGGAGATGAAGGTGCCTCGAGAAGTTCTGGGAGTTCCAATTACAAAATTAAGTACTTTGGGTTTGATGACCTGAGTGAAAGCGAGGATGAAGAGGAAGAATGGCAGGTAGCGGAAAGGAAAGCAAACAAAAAACGAAGTAGAACTGCACCATCTTCCTCGCTACAGTCAACCTCTGACAGCAATGAAAACTGTTCCCAGGATAGCCAGCTCAATACTAATGCAGGTAAACAGAACTCTTCTAGAATACATATTAAATATTTAAATATAGTTAGCCTTTATTTATTTTTTTTTTTTCCAGTATACTGAAGAGTTCATTGAACACTACTCTTGATTTGGAAATCTAAAAGTTAAATTTGCTTATTTCTGCTGTGGTCTTGTTTGGTGTTTTGTAGCTGCCTTGAAATATGCTTTATACCCCTTAATGTCATGCCAGAGGTAGAAGGTTTTCTTTTTTAAAAGAAGATTCTTACCTATCTTAGTGTGCATACAGTACGTATGGTTGGAAGGCATATACCTTCCAACAGAAGCCCCACATCAACCCAAAATTACTGCGCTGAGTGCAGAAACTTGTGCTTTTTGAATGCATTTGTAAACAGCTTGGACCTTTCTCAATCGAGAGAGGCTCTGGGGGCACGTGGAGTACCGGTCAGCTAGCTGGCTTTGGGCACGCCTCTGCATATTGAAGCACTTTTTGCTTTTGCTTCCAGTTTTCAGCAGCAAAGCTGGTATCTTTTACATAGGTGGTACGTCTGTATGCGTGTACGTGTACATGCGTGTGCACGCAGATATAAATAAAAGCGTTCAGGCAGAGTTTGCTGAGCAAGTTCTGGTGCCTTTGAAAAATTAGGCTGTTGCTTGGTGGTCCATGCAGTGACTTTGATCAAGGCTGAAGGTGTTGCTGCTGAAGAGGAGGAATAACCTCGGTGAAAGGTTTCTTTCAGCTTTTTCTTATTGAAAAAAGGGAATACCAAAGACTCATGCATGTTGGATTAAGTATTTCAAAACATTGCTACTGCTCTAGGGAACTTTTTGCTCCTCCACTTTGGCGTATGGAGCTGCAAAGAAGTTTGTATCCATTCGTTGAAGGTCAGTACTTTGGCAAGATGTGTTTTACTGTGATAGGGAGAGGGGAGGACTCAGGTCTAGCCTTGCAAGTGCTGGAGAAGCTGTTTTTTCCCCATACAAATAGTTTCTGCTAAAATAATCCAGAAATAAAATTTTGTAGGAAAAGAAGTTCATTTCTCTGTTCTAATTGCAGCGTTCTCTAGGAACAGAATTGTCTGTAAGACCTTTTAATCAAAGGTAAATGTTACTGCTAATGATTAAAGGACCAAATTGATACTGATAGTATATGGGAATATTGTGTTTTCAAACAAAAACATTTGAATTCTCAAAAAATTAATTATGGTGAGACACTTGCATTCCAGCCTCTTTGGAAAGTGGGTTTAACTTAGTGCTGCTTATGAAATACTCCACCTGGGTTCCTTTCTCTGACAAGTCTTTGGTCAGCCATTTATTCCAAGGAAAAAAATCCCTTACACAGTTAAGGCAGCTGAGATGCTGATCCATCAAATAATCCTTTCAGCTACTGTCCTGTGGAGCCTCAAAAAATCTCCTGTTTGCATTCAGCACTGCATTCACAGAGGAGGCTGTTGTACTCTGACATACCACAGATTATTTCTCTGACATGTTCTGAAGAGATTGCCTTGGCGCAGGTAGATGTAAATCTGTGTTTTCTTTGGTTCTTAAATATACTTCTCCAGTTCTCAGGTAAGAGCTGCCTCTCAGTAGTTCCGCTGATATATGCTTCCCTGTGTTTTGTATCTGCTGTACTCATTTGATTCCTGGTTTGTGCTGCTGTAACCAGGTGAGATTTGACTTCTGAAAAGCAGAACTTGAAGTTCCTTTCCCAAGTTACAGCACATTCCCTAGTTCAGTCCTGTTGTACGGATTCTAAAGATAGAGGGAGTCTAATGTTGCCCTGAAATTTGTAAGCCTTTGTGGTATTTCCTGTTGTCTTCTCTCAGACCTTTCAAAGTTTTCCGAGTGTTGTGATCGCTCAGAACAGCCATTTGATGTTCCTTAAATGTAGTGATGCTGAGTGTGAAAATTTATCAAGGACTTTTGGATCTAAACCTGCTGTTGGCGTAAAATATATGAGAGAGCTGCGAGATATCTTCTCTACATACTGAAGGAAAGCTACTCCTACATTCATGAAAAATGCAGGTTTTGAATCCAAATTCAGAGAAAGCTTTCAGAACATCCTGCACAGCAAAACCTTCTCCAGAAGTTTGGTCTCAAAATGCATAAAGGTTTCAATTTTTGCACAGAACACCTAAGACTGATTTTTGAAGTTCTGTGAATAAAGAATGCTATATGGTATAGTCAGCTTTGTGAAAGAGATTTGACGCTTTCTGTTGCAATCTTATCCTACTTTTGCCTTAATACTAATGTGGTTACTTAAAATAATCCAGACCTATTTTTATGAAACATACTTTAGAATCTTACTCTAAAGCATTATGTGAAGATTTTCTAACTAAACTGGAAATGGACTGTTCCTTCCAGGCTAGAAGTTCACAGCTGGGGGGAAAGTACAGTTAGTAATACAAAAGTAGGTGTTTCTGCAAATCAAGTTTAAGGAAGCACCAAAGACCAGATGGGCAATATTGTTAGTGCAGGAAAAAATGCAAAGTAGGTAAATTCAGTTTTAGTTGGTCTTAGACCGTCTCTTACTGAACTGTGTCTGTTCTGTTGTTCACTTGCCCGGTAAACTAGCCTGCTGAAATGGTAAAAAGGCTGAGATGCTCTGGCTTTTAATTTCGTAGACCCTTCTCACACTCTTCTGTCTCAATGGAGATGCTTCATAACTTTGAGCCTGAGGTTTTTAGTGAAGCTTGCAGTTCTCATTAGTTGCCTTTTTTTGCAGTTGCAGTCTAAAATTCTCTCACCCTAGCCAAAGCAGTAGCCCTGCGAAGCAGAGGCCGCCTCCTCTCATGAGCTGCGGTCTGCCAGAATGCCAGGGGCTAAAAATACTGATTCGCCTTGACTAGATCAGAAGCAGTGCCTGTATCATGTCAGTAGGCAGAATGCAGTCTGACTCTAGTGAAAAGAAGCTTTTAATACCAAACTGCCTTAATTACTTGACTATATTAATCAGTGGGGAGTTGTATCCAAGAGAAACCTGAAGTAATGGCAAAGAAGAGAAAGTAACTTTAAATATAAATAAATAAATAAATAAATATATATATATAATATTTAAATAGATAATTAAAAATAACGTTAAGCTGCAGTTTTGAGTAGCACACCTGCACCCTTGGGACAGTGTTATACTGCTGGAAATAACTGTGCTATCAGTTTTTCTACTTCCCCAAAGGTCCTGTCCTGTCCTGGTTGTCTGTGGTGTGGGTGATCTCTTAAGATTTCTGATAAACGTAACTCCTGAACGTGCAGCCGCAGAACGCTTTATTTCCCAGCTGCTCAACTGGAGCGGCCAGGACTATGTTAATACTTGCTGTACTACATTTCACTTTAGCCAATGACAATAAAATTATTACAGAAAGTGACAGGGATTTAAATAAAATGCTGAGTAAAATTAAACCTTTCCTTATATTAATATAGATTGACATAAAAAGGATAGCTCATTTGCCCTAAAACATTCCACTAAATGAAGATATCAAGATCTGTCTTTTTTTAACATGCTTGTTTTTATTTACTTCATTTCCTTCACTATGTATGTCATAAGCAGTGCACTAATTAAGGACTGCAGTATTATTGAGTTAAGTTATACCAGCAGGTATGTTGTTACGGTAATATAAGCATCACAGCTTAGCCTTTAGATTTATAAATCAGTTCTGGTATGTAACTAAAAGCTTGTGCCATATATTCATTTTCCTTTCGGTGATCAAGATGAGGTTCTTCTATTATTTCTGGAAAATGAAGTAGCTTTTTCATATCAGCATCTATCAGTTAATTTGTGGTGAGCAAGCTTACACTTTTTTTTTCTTGATTTACATCTCCTTCAAAACTAAATCACCTGAATAGGGTAAATATTTCTAGCCAGTTACTAGTACGTCGAAGTCCTCACAGGAGAGTCCTGTTTGCACTTCAAAGATCTCCTGCAGAATTACTGTCAGGCTATAAAACAAAAACTGGGTTGCTTTCTAGTTGGTATTTGAACATGTTTCCAATTTAGGTAACTCAGACAAATGATCTCAAAGATTATAAATGCCTTGAAGTTGGTTGGATGGAGGAAAGACCTTACATACTTCTATACTGAGGAAAAAGGCCAATATCCTCATCTCTTTTTTGTAATTAAAATAAAAAAATCCATGTAAGAGAGCTGGTAGAAAGCAAACTTCATTAGCATCACTGCTTACACAACTACTCATGCCTTTCCCTGGCTAAGAAGTTTATATTAGCAGAAGACACACCCCCCCCCATTTATTTGAGATTTGGAAATGCAGTAGGATGTGTATGCAGACTGATTTTAGGATACCTAGAAGGCCACAAAGAGCATTGCTCAAATAAAAGTAATCCAGATTGTTTTATGAAATGAATTATAAAAGCATTTGATATGCTAACAACATCAAAAAATGCAAAATGACTCTATAATAAGCAGAAGTTAACTTTTTAAAATCAAATTTACAAATTATCTAATTTGAATGGGATAGTATCACACAGGAGTAGAATTCAAAGAAACTTAAGTGATTTAAAAATCGTGGCATAGTTGGTTTAGAGCGCTACTAGTGATTATTAATCTCAACGCCAGCTCCAAGTCTCACTGCAAGGCACAAGTTGTTACGCTGATGAAGTGGGTGACAGCACATCCTGCATTTCTGGTGACTTGTGGGTTTGTAGTTCCTGGGGACAAGTGAGTTACTTTTTAGTCTGGAATAGAAGGCTCCATCTCTGTTGGTTGGTTCGACCTTTTTTGGAATTTTAGTCAGGGCCTGTCTTCTCCGAAGTATTTCAGAATTTGTAAGAACGTGTATCTGAGCAGTCCGATTTGACTCCGTTAATTGGTCAGTTCCAGTAAAGGACTAAGTTGACTTTTATGTAGATTTGGAAGTAGTTTTGCTTTTTTAAGTTCAAGGTAATGGGAACTGGTTTGTAATCTTTTCCCTGTTAGACTAACTTTATCAAAACATCTTTTTACAAGTCCCAGTTATTTTCAGAAGGATCGCTCACGCCGTGTTGTTGAGCTCCTGCGCTGACACGCGGCTGCAGTGAAAAGCAGTGGGCTGGGGCGAGAGGCTGGTTCCTCTGGGTTGCTTGCGGTGGGTGTCCTGCCTGCCCTGGTGTTGCCAGAACTGTTGACGTCGACCGACTTAAAATGCTTTGGGGCCTTACTTTAAGAATGTCTATATCCCCGGCGCTAGCTAAATTTTGTGTGCTTGCACATGCAGTTTGAAATTCACTTGCTTGGTTTGCATTCGATTGCCTCCTCATCTAGGAATTTTGGCTGGTCCTGTTTACTTGATGCACCGAGGGTTAAAGTAACTGATCCAACCTGCTTGTACTTTTGCAGTGTAGCTTTCAAATAGCAGCAGCTGCTTTGGAATAGATCGGTTTTCTACACGGTTTATCAGATGAAACAGTGCTTCTCTGTGCCTGTCTTTATTTCTGTTTTGAAATCTTATAGTAACTTCTGGTTTGTGCCAAGTAAAAGAATATCAGGTGGTCTCCAAGGGATAATGCTTCGCATAAAACACAAGTTTAGAGAAAAGAAATAGGACAAGGGTTTAATTAGATCAGTGCATTGCAGGTTTACAGTCTGAAACTGGGTAATAGAAATCCTGATGAAGCAAGTACGGAATATATCGGAAGGCCATTTTGGTGGCCTTCTAGCTGACTCCGTCACGAACTGATGGCCACGGTTTATTAATACTGTTGCAACAGAACAAACAAATAGAAACAGGCTGCCTTCGTGAGACACGAAGCAGGATCAATTCTTCATTTCTGTGCTTGCAAGAGGAAATCTGCTACAGCTTAGTCTTACACTTCTGAAGACCCTCAGCTATGATTTAGTTTATCTGCTGCTCAGCTGTGGCTGTAAGCTGCAAACAAGCACATACAAGCAATGACCTGGGATTCGGAGGAGTGCACGTATGTATGGGGAAATAACTTGAAGATTATATGATGAGCAAGAGGTGCGATAGCAACTGGGGCAGTGTACCCTGTAACGGATCACCTGTGTACTATGGCATACACTAAGAGCTATGTTTGGGTTTAAAACTGATCTTATGATTGTTTTGATTGTTGGATAACTTCAGAAGCTATACATCTTGAAATGTTAGATGCAAGAAATGCTATAACAGTTCAATTTTCAGTAAGGTTTTATGCATATTTCCTTTTACAGAGCTTCTGGAATTTTCAGAGGATGCATCTGGTGTGCCTGAAGGCAATAAAAAATCCACAAATAAACAAGGTGATAAATCCAAGGAAAACACCAGGAAGATTTTTAGTGGGCCAAAGCGGGTGAGTAATAGTACTTAGACAAAGACAAAGTTCTTATTTTAACAAACTCTTGAGTGTTAATGTTTCTTCCTCTATATTTAAACAGGTCTTTTGTCCCAGTTTATATCTGTGCCTGAGATGATGGTTGTCTTTTAAGATTACACTTTACATCTGGAAAAGTAAAACCTTCTAGTGTGAAAGTTCTTGTTTCAATTACCGGGAATATCGAATGCAAGTCCGAACTCGGGGGGTTGTGCAATGGTAACTCACAACCTTGATGCATTCCCTTATAGATAGTGGTTAAGGCAAAGCACCATTAGATGCTGTGCAGACTTTTTTCTTCTTTCTCCTAAGGAATATGTAGCATATAGCTGGCTATATATTTTATAGCCAGTTGAATATGAGCCAGCAGTGTGCTCAGGTGGCCAAGAAAGCCAAACAGCATCCTGGCTTGTATCAGAAACTGTGGCCAGCAGGACTAGGGCAGTGATTGTCCCCCTGTACTCAGCTCTGGTGAGGCCGCACCTCGAGTCCTGTGTTCAGTTTTGGGCCCCTCACTCCAGGAAGGACATCGAGGCGCTGGAGTGTGTCCAGAGAAGGGCACCGAAGCTAGTGAGGGGTCTGGAGGACAAGTCTTACGAGGAGCGGCTGAGGGAGCTGGGGTTGTTTAGCCTGGAGAAGAGGAGGCTCAGGGGCAACCTCATCGCTCTCTACAGGTACCTTAAAGGAGGCTGTAGCGAGGTGGGGATTGGTCTCTTCTCCCATGTGCCAGGTGATAGGACGAGGGGGAATGGGCTAAAGTTGCGCTGGGGGAGGTTTAGGCTGGATATTAGGAAAAACTTCTTTACTGAAGGGGTTGTGAGGCGTTGGAACAGGCTGCCCAGGGAAGTGGTTGAGTCACCATCCCTGGAGGTATTCAGAAGACGTTTAGATGTAGAGCTTAGTGACATGGTTTAAGGGTGGACTTGGCAGTGCTAGGTTAAAGGTTGGACTTGATGATCTTAGAGGTCTTCTCCAACCTGAATGATTCTATGATTCTGTATTACAGGATTGAAATCGAAAGCTTGGAATTTGGCATTGGTGTAATCTTTGCAAGGACAAGTGCTTTTGACACGTGGGAAAGTAATATTTTCTTTAAAAAAGAAAATCAACCCCAGCTCCCATGCCCCGACATACCCCAACCATGTAGCATTTGTTATGAATTTGCCATTTCATATTGTGAACGGAGCTTATTTATTTTGCTGATGCTAGGTGTATTTCATCTTACCTGTTATTATAGGTCACTCAGTATTTTGAGGCTTTTAAAAATGTGCATACAGCAAAAATTATGGTTAGCTATTTAGCTGAAAGTTTTCAGTAGTGGGATCCATCTGATTTTCATTAAATGAAGTTTTTATGACTTGATTGTCCAGGGCACCTATTTTTAGTGCCTGAGGCCTTTTAATACACTTTTTGCGTAACATGTTCCCATTGTCTGGATCAGAGAGTAGTTGTCTCGCTATTGTTGCGATCCAGAACTGGTATAATAAGAGAAAGAGGGAACTGCAGATGGAGAAGCACTTGTATTTTATCTTTGCCTTTGATTTCCTTAAGTTTTGCAAGATCTAGCAATTGTATTTTCAAATACAAACACTTTTGTATGCAGAGGAGTGTGTTCAGTAGTCTAACAATTCTAAGAAATTAAAAAAAAAAATTCCATTTGATATTTTTTCTAAACAAAATTCTATAGATTAGATAACACCCTAAAATATCTCATAAAGCTAGTTAATTTCTTGTATTATAAAGTAGCTTCGCTTTAAGTATTTTAAGTTTTTGTTTGTTTGTTTCAAAAGTAAGTTTTCTTTTTATCCTCCCAGCTGTGTTGCTGTATAATAATTTTCCATACAAAATGTGGATTCGTGGGTAGAGGAAGGAGGGCAAATTTGTAATATTTTTCAAAACACAGATGGGAATATTTTAATTTCAGGGGGCGTGTGACCACTAGGTATTTTCAGTTGTAATGCCCTTTTGAAAAGAAGTATCGCTTCTTTTGCTGGGTGGCTTTGGACAGAATGGGAGCCCTTAGCTGCGGCTCTTGCTTCTGGAGTTTGAAGTCAGGCTATCGATAAGTGAGGAGGGTTTCTTTTCAGAACAGAAATTGTATTTCTCGAAGACTGGAGTTCCTCTGCTTCTGCTGATTTAATAATCATTTTCACAAAAAATCGGCTTCCTCTCAGTGAACGTGTCAGAGCAGACCGAGAAACCGAAATACAGAGAATGTAAATTTGAACCTGTTTTGCTGTATTTTTAGCAGTGTAAAACAGCTCTGGGTGTTCTGCTGAATATGGATTTTTTTTGTGTGTCTTTAAGTATATTACTTCAGATACTATTCTGTGATAACTTCTTAATTTTTATGCTTGAAATACTTGAGGGCTTGTATGAGAACTGTTTTAATTAGTTCTAAATGTATATGTGGGGAAAAAACAACAGTATTGTACTATATGGGGACAATTTGATTCAACTCTAGAAAATTCTCAGTTGGGAGTAAACTTAATTCAAGTGTGAGATGTGAGAATTAAGCAACCCTTCTGACCCTGCAGTGGTATAATGGACATAGAAGTAGAAATTGCTGTAACTGCAATTCGGATTTTAAACTTTAATGTTCTCTAATCATACGGCTGTTACATGGAGTTAATAAGAAAAAAAAGAAAAGAGCTTGTAAAGCTTCTGGTAGTAATTAGAGACGCTATAATTATCGTCCTAAATTATAGATATAAACTCTTAATCTCAATTCTATTTTAATGGAGTTTTCATTCTGGGAATGAAGAAAATGAACTAAAAGTTCTAACCTGACCCTCAACTACCTGATCTTTATTAAAAATAAAGTAAAATAAAGTTCTTGCACACTCTCATCATCTTCCTTCTTTTATTTTCTTTCTTGCAGGAACTAGCAGATAAAGTATTAATTATTTTCTGCTAGGTGGTGATGTTAGAGGTATGGCACTTCGTGTCACACTGAGCTGAAAACTATACAGCTCTATTACGCAGGAAGCAACAGGTGGTATTGTTACACTTCAGTAGATCCAGAAAGCTGAAGAATTTTTTCTCGTTTGTAATCAGCAGGGCTCTTGCTAACATTCATGCTTTTTGAAATCCAACCTTTACACTGCAATGTTAAAGTCCAGTTCTTGAAATTTTGAGTGTATGCGTAGTAAAAGATTACAGACATTAAAGACTTGCTTCTAATGTCAATAGCAAATAACAGTGTTTCTGAAAACTGCCTTTAATGTCAGAAACCTCACTAAAATCACTGACTATTCATGCACATAATAATGAGCATAAAAGTTGCTGTAGCGTGTACATTGCGTTACGTATGTAAAGTCTTATCCTGAATTCTGCCTTTAAGTGATTTAATTCTCTTTATCCTGAGCATGAGTTACAAGGGAGATATTATGTACTGTAGCAACATAATTAGGTACTTACAGTATATAAATATTGGCATTACTTGACTTGCAGATTATGGGCGTGAAGTGTATGTAACATCTGCAAAAGTTTGTTTGCAGCTGTTTACAGTTTTAGTTCAACTTGCTCAGTAACTCACTCTCCAGCTAGTAAGTTTGGGAGCTCTGTGTGGCTGTGATACGCTTGCCTGCTGATCCCGCAGAGCTTAGTTCCCCTTCTACAGATGAAACTAATTCTCAAGTACACGAGAACTTTGTTGTGGTGCTGGTCCAAATGTACTCAAGACTGAAGGCTTGAAAATAGGGACCAAAATTCTCTTTTCCCGAGCTTTCTTGCTTCTGCCCTTCTTATCACAGATTTGGGCTGGAGTCAGCAGATGACAAAAAGTCAGTTCTGCAGGAACACTTCAGTACAGTTCTCAGTGGTCTTATGCTATGCCACTAAATAGGAAGCTGGAAAAAAAGCCTTAGAAATGGAAAATAGAG
Source organism: Anseranas semipalmata (assembly GCA_013399115.1). Classification (NCBI taxonomy): domain Eukaryota; kingdom Metazoa; phylum Chordata; class Aves; order Anseriformes; family Anseranatidae; genus Anseranas; species Anseranas semipalmata. The sequence continues at coordinate 280,558 of VXAA01003085.1, forward strand.
AACTAGTCTATCCTCAAACTTAATCTTTTGTTTAGTCTGAGCAAATTGATGAGTGTGTCTGGTATTCTGTGCCAGAGCTATGCTATCAGTTTGGTGTTTCTGTTGTCCAGCATGTCATTTAGGACCACAAGGTCCTCTGAACCCCAAATGGGTTTTGGGATTGCCCTCTGCTCTTAAACTTGAAATGTATGATAAGGAATGACCTGCAACTTTGTGCTGGCCCTCGCTCTGCCTGTGGCTGTAGGAGGCCAGCCTCAGCAAGGTGAATACTGATTACCTTTGAATATTCCAAGGTAAGAATGTAAATAGAGTTACTTATCTTAATTAAAAGATATGGGAGTCTTTCAGCTTAAGGGGCCAGGGAGCAGGGACTATAATCCTGTTGGTGCTCTTCAGTGCTGCTAAGACATATGGGAAGACTTACTGTGTCGCATGAAGTAGGACAAAGGAGGTATAACAGAAAAAAGAGTTGGCTCTTCCAAGTAGACATACCCCAAACCAGTTTGTGTTGAGTTTTCTCAAACTGGGGGACAAGTAGCATGAAATTTCAAAGTATTAGTCAGTGCTGTGTCAGGATTTTGGTTGTTATGTGCTCTAGAATAAGGTGAACTTCTGAAATGAGTCTTTTGGAATTAATTTCTTAGATGTTAATTTTTTTTCCACTGTTTCAAAATATATATATTTCATATATATTTAAGTTTTTGAGTATATTTCATAAAGCTTCTGTGCTAGCATTGACAGAATGCAGTTTAGCACCTAGAAAAACCTGTAATTTTTCTGAGAGTATAAAACGTGTACTTTTTATGATTGGTAAGTACTTGCTATGTGGACAGTCTGCATTGGGGATTCATGGATAAGGGTTCAAATTAAGAACTAACCCGAATTTAATGACTTGTGACATCAGGTAAAATTTGTGCATTACCTTTAACAACTCACTCTCCCAGTGGGGATTGAATGTTTATAAACAAATTTAAGCTGCCTTATATTTTTTCTTCTCATCTTGTTATGCCTATTTTAAATAAGGAGAAAGTTTTCTAAACTCGCTTGTTGAGATTTTACCTCTAGAAAATCTCAGTTTTGTGACTGTAAAATACATTTCCCTGAAGAACATTACAGCAGTGTGCTTTTTTTCTTGTTACACCCACATTAGGTTGTGTGGGATAAGGTATGGAAAAACCTTTTTTACCACTAACACTGTCTTAGTGTTTCCTTTGTGCTACTCGTTCAAGTACTGGACCATGGAGTTCCCCTTGCTAAGCTCTTCCATTGATTTTAACAAGTGGCATTGCTTGAAAATTATTCCAGTAGCATAGAATGCATTAGCTAGGAAAAGTTGATCTTGTTATGCTTTAAAAAAAAGCAAACAAACAACAACAAAAACCCAAGGAATGGTTTTGGCTGAAAAAGGAGGGGAAAAAAACCTGACAGGAATATTTGGTGAAGCTGACTTAGTTCTCCTTTTGCCACACCTGCTCACTCCCGTCCCCTTGTTCCTTCAGTTTCATGAGGTACTCAATTGAGCATAAGGTACATTTTGAACTAAATTGAGGAACTGATCTGTGTTTAAAAAATAACCCAGTAAAAGGAAGCGTTTAACACAAATCCCAGTCTGGTTCACAAGGAGACTGTGAACAATTGTATCTGCTCAGTTAAGGGAACCAAAGAAGAGGAATTAAGTCGTCTTAACCTGGTTAAGTCAACATTGCAACTGAGAAATGCTCACTAAACACAGCCGGCGTTAGGAGGATTACATGCGTTACTTTGATCAAGTGACATTAATAGATTTAGGCATGACAGTAGTGTTGAATACATGAGTGAAATCATTGCTGAATTCAGAGCTGGCTTAGCCCAAAGACTGCTTCTGAACTCTGTAGCCAAAATAGACTTGATTCAGTCATAACTCTCTAGTCGTTCTTTTTCATGTTTTATTCAAGTTTCACGAGTAACTGCTATGTTTTGTGTCTGGCGGGGTACAGAAATTTGTGTGAATTTTCAAAGTGTATTTTTTGGATAGATCAATTGCAGGGATGTGCTAAATCACTGCTGTATGAAGAGCACAAATTTCCAGTTAGATTGGCTATCTTAAGTGCTGAACCAGCAAAAAATATTTTTTTCCTCTTGCATGACTTCAGTGTGATCTGCAAATAGCACACAGCTCGTTATTGAATCGCATCTTTCTTGTCCTGTGAGCATTTTCTTTCCGTGAGTAGGTTATTTTATTTTTCTGGAGTCGTCATGTTCCTATTAGAAATTTTAGGTGCTGTGAGAAATTGTCAGTCCTTGAAAATAAAGCTTACATGTGATCCTGTTGTTCCTAATAGGAATTGTGGTAATGCAGGTTTAAGGGTATAACCTATAAGAGATTGTACAGGCTGATGTGAGCTTTTTCCAGCGGTGCTTCACGCTGACTAGAAGCAGCTATCAATACAGCTTGAAAGAAGTGCTGTGTCTAGGTTTACTTGCAGTCCAACATGAAATGCTTCTACCCGATCTTTGACAGTGTTTTGAAACTGAAGCAAGAAACCATGCGTGGCTCTGGGTTTGACCGAGTAATCTTACGGCTAACGTGGCAGTGACGTGTGTGGGAGGGCAAAGAAACGAGGCTCTGTGCTCATCTGTAGTTTTCCACTTAGCTTGCGTTACACGTTACAGTAGGTGTTTATTGAAGATATCCTGCAAGTAACAGTTATTTTTTGCTTGCTTGCAAATGAATCTGCATTTCCCCAAATCAGACTGAAATTTTGAAAGATATTTTTTAGATTTGATATTTAATATATGTGAAGATAAGTGCCACAACCTCAGTTGGCTTTGGTTAATTATTTTTCCATACCTTAATTTAAGTGAATAGTTTTTGAAAAACAGCAGTGGAAGTGTAATTCTAAAGTTGTGCTATATCAGTCATAGCCCTTTCTGTAAATGTAACTGGGGGGTCAGAGTAGACTGGTCAGAACTAATTTTAAAAAGAGCTGCTTATCCTTAATTTGCATAATGAGTAGGAAGAAGGGTGTCCTACCAGAAAGGTGAACAGTTATAACAAGGCATTTTGGGGTGATTTTAAACAGCTGATGCTAAACACATTGAACTGTTTTTTGTATCCTAATTTAGAATGTCAAAATAACATTTTAATAGGGAAGATTATTAGTTGACATTTGCTATTTTGACTCTGTTGAGGAGTCGAGCTGAATTTTGACAATCAAAATATTCTGTAAAATGCCTGGCTTCTATGAGTGCAGTGCTAAGCCAGCAGCCTGGTTCATCAGCAGTTTGACAAACAGCAGTGGTCGGATCTGACAACCTGTGACAGCATGTTGCTGCTTCTGCAGTAAATTCCTTTCATTAGCTGGCGGGTGCTTCTGGCAGATGGTCTGCCCGGTCCTGAGCCTGAACTGTTTTTGTGGGGCTTGTTTTTTGTCCAAAATCTATTTAGTTGCAACGATGAATGACTGATGAGCTGTTGTAAGCACTAACCAATGGTAAACAGTTTGTGTACTTTAAGCAGCTTTTATATTGCTGAAATAAAAACGAACTTAGTAAAGTAAAAGATGGAAAAAAAAAAAGAAAAATCTGCTTCTTAAACAGTTGTTTTGTTGAAACCAAAGTTTCATGTGTATATGGCTGTTTCACTGAACCTTTGAAAAAACAGGTTCTTTGCTAAGCGTATTTATTTAATACTGGCTTTCTACTGGTTACCATTAGGGTTTTTTCTTCTGTTACTACTGTAAGTGGACCAAAACCAAA
>VXAA01003085.1:284346-296778 GCA_013399115.1 Anseranas semipalmata
TTTTTTGAAGCTGGTAAACAGGATTCTGACCAGGACTGGCAGGTTTTTAGATGAGTCACCTAATGTGAAGAGTTAAGTATCCCCTGTAATTTAACTGTATTGAGTTGGGGCATAACGCCCTGCAGGCAAACGCTAAGAGGTGGAGGTAATCATTTGATGCTGCTCAAAATCGTTTTCTACCCGCTCCTTCACCTTAAACCATGGTGGAGCAGGATGCGTCCCGGCCGGTGCTGGGCCGAGACCCTCGCCCCGGGCTGCCCTGCCGCCGCGTGTGCAGCTCCTTCCCCCGCCGTGCCGTTACTGTTATTAACTCTTCTTAGTCAAGAAGCAAAGATCCTTTATTTTGAAACGAGATTCTCTCTTGCATCTTTACGTTCTTCTCCCTCTAACCCCCAAATTGCATAGTTCCCTGTAATTAACTCAGTGTTTTAATAATTAGGCAACACAGGATAACTGTGCAGGATAAATGCTCTGCTACCCAAGGCTTCAGTCCTGGAGAGAGTTCTAAAATGCCAAAAACACCGTAAGAGAGCAAAATAGAGCACTTGAATTTGCCAGTGGGAGCTCACCTAATACGCAGATGAATATGCAGAGCTGTTCTCACAGCTCCCGTGCGCGCTCTGAGCGCGGCTGCTTCACCCAGCTCTGTCGGTGGCTATGTTTATGTGGGTAACGGGGCAACACAACGCGAGCAAATCTTGCGTGTGAAACAGTTGGTGTTGAGGGCCGGGCATTGTCTGTGTGTGTCTGTGTGTGTCTGTGTGTGTCTGTGTGTGTCTGTGTGTGTCTGTGTGTGTCTGTGTGTGTCTGTGTGTGTCTGTGTGTGTCTGTGTGTGTCTGTGTGTGTCTGTGTGTGTCTGTGTGTGTCTGTGTGTGTCTGTGTGTGTCTGTGTGTCGTCACGTAGCAGTAAAGTGGGTAGGAATTCTGTCTAACAATGTTTGCAAGGATGTGTTTGTCCTGAGTGTGCCAGTACAGTTACATGCTGGCTGGTACAGTGCTTTTCTTCTCTTGATTTGAGGTGATATGTTTGCAGTGTTGTGGTGATGTGTCTAAACTGTTGTACCCTGTCCCTTTTAATTAGAACTAACATAGGTTTCAGGCCACGTTAGTAACAATAACCATATGGCTTCTGCTTCAGAGCTGACCAGCTTTGATTGCACTGTGTGCAAGCTGCATACAGAACACTATTATTTATTTCTGTTAAAGAATGAATCTTGTGTTGATCAAGCTATCCTGTGTCTTCAAGTTAATTTTCATGTTCCACTTGGATGTTTGACCCATCTTGTGCCCTGTAGGCCTCCTTTTGAGCTTTGAGGAAGAGCAAACATTTTGCAGTTCTTCAGAAGTCTGATGCAAAGAAAGCTTCGGTGACTTGTTTCTGCTGCTGGTGCTCTTAAACCTGCTCTGACGACCAGCTTGCAGTTGTTTAGCTGTGTGCACGCGTAATGTTTTCTTGTGTGCTGCATGTTTGTAGGGAGAACGGTGATAAAGAAGGAGATTAATGTTATTAAATATTATTAAATTATTAAAACAATTTTAACATTTAAAATATTAAAATTGATATCATCTCAGTTTAATATTAAATAATAAAGGAAATCTTTCCCATTGTAGCATAATTTCTTCTATGTAAACATTATTGAAAATCCTTTTTTTGTTTAACACGAGTAAAACAATTGGATATAGCAGTGTTGTAGTCTGGCATCAGTGCTTTGGAATACTGTAAAGGAACACTGTCTAGATGTTGAAAATGTTTTTACTGCCTGACTCAGAACAGATTTTATATAAGGAAATCTGAAGATAAATGTCAGCTTTGAAAGAGTGATTGAAAATGATGGGACTCTATCATGATGCTGGTCTTTACTAAGACGTGTCCACAGAGCTGTTACCAGTAACTTGGGAATTTTGCATTCGTGTGTTGAAAAACAACAGCTGTTCTGTCCCTGTGAACAAAAGAGCATACTTCCTTTCCTGAAAGGATACAATAAAAGCTAAAGGTACTGATTCTAGCTGTATAGATGTTTCTGTAGATAGTGTTAAAGCAAACCTAATTTTGTTTGTTGTTCTAAACGGTATAGCAGCTCATGATTAAGTGGTCCATGGCACCCAGAGGTGATTTATTGGCGCTAATCTGCTGCTGTGATCCAAATAAGAGATGCGATTCACATTATGAACACTGAAAAAATGGCTTGGTTCTGTTTTTTGCTTCTTGTTGTTAACTACTGTTTGAACCAGTCCAGATTAACTTTTCTGTCTTACATATGCATGGCTGAGGCTGTGCTGAATTGATAACCCATCTTCCTGTTTTGAAGTGTAATTTGTTTTTCTTTGCTTTGAATGGGCGTTCGTTCCTTTCCCTTTTGAAAAGAAACAGTCCGTTACGAATAGTTTTCTTGCATAACATTTGTTATATTTTATTCCTCCTCCGAGTGAGACATGCAGGGGAGAACAGTGCTCTTAATGATTATGAATCCTTAGTGATAAGTAATAAAATACTTTGATTTATTTGGAGGGTTTTTTGAACTTGTAGTTTTGACAAGCATCTGGTAGATGGTCTTACTGAATGCCCTTCAAATATGAATAATGCATTTATCAGGATATCTATTAAAAATGCGTATTTTTTCCACCATCTTCTACCTTGGAAAGCATTCTTGCCTGCAAATAGCTGCTGTCTTTCTTGTTTTGCTAGTATTTTCAGCGTGACTCATGTCCCTGGCTCTTATTTTCTGCTATTCTTACATCCGTGAATGGCAGGCAGTGTCACATCAGTATGTGCCGAGTGCCAGTTCTTGAAATTTCAGCTTTGAAGCTTTCAGGGATGAGAGGTTAAGCATGGCCCACAGTTTTTGCTATTTGGAGATGATCTGTATAAAATTGACAACCCTGTGCATTTTGTAAAAATCCCTGGCGTTAGTTCTGCTTTTGCATCCCAGCTCACCCCTCAGAGCCACAAGCAGAGTCCCACAGTATAATACTCCTTACCCCATCGCTGGAATATTTGCACTCTTTCAAACATCTATTTGTGTGTAAACAGCTGTCAGTGCTCTACATATGAAAAAGGAAGCTCTCTGCTAATCAGCAGAAGCTCTTACAGCTGATTAATATTGCAGAGCTTATTTGCCTTAAGAACACAGAATTCAAAGGAGTGATGTACGTCCACTTGCATCTCTTCGAAGTTGATCTTGAGAGGAGGAATTCGTGAAGAGAAGTCTGCATTATCTGAATAATTGCAAGGTTGTCTTGTCTTTAAGAGAAAGTCACTTTCTTATGTTACTTTCTTTTCTGTGATCAAGCCTCTGAAAGCTCTGTTCACCAGCATTCATTTGATCTTTTCTGTGTTACTTTTCCTGGCTACAGTACTCTAAAGCAAGCCCACGCAGCGCTTACTGATTGATCAGTATTGGTGCTGTTTCCTTGCAATTGTTTTGAAAATTCATCTTTGTGTGTCAAAAGGGAAAATGTGAAGGTTGCCTTAAGAAGTGGTTGTAAAGGAGGGATGTATTTGTCATGTCCACATCCGTGTGAGTGTGAGAGGCTCCAAGATAGCTGCATAATTTATTATAAATTATTTCTAGAAAATACTCTTCTAGAAAATACCAGCAAATACTTCTTTGGAAGGAATGCTGGATTTTTGCAGGTGTTTGTGGTGGCTGAGCTGTTAGTGCAAGACAGGGTATGGATTGCTGGGGAGGCGTGGAATCACGGGTGGAATTACTTGGATCTAGACGTGCAAGATAGTTCTAGGGATAGGAGCTAGAACTGATCTCCCACAGAGTTTGAATTTTTAAGTAATTACCATGTTCAGTTGCAGTTTCGGTTCTGTTAAAAGATAACTTTTAAATGAAGACTGTCGTTTCCCGAAGCAGGCATCTATTACTGGCATTTCTTGGTTTCTCACATAAAATTTGGCTTTCTTCTATGTTGAGTTGCTAGTGCTGAAGCAAGCTGTAAAATGCCTGGTCCCAAAGCACTCTGGGATACCCCAGCTTCGATTTTAGAAAGGGGTCGAGGAAGATCAGGGGAGGGAAGCTCGTTCCTGCCGAGGAAACGAGAGGGCACCGTCCCTGGCTGGCAAGGCCTGGGCGCCGCAGAGCAGCGGCCTGGGCCTGCTGGCCCCGGGCTCCTTCCCGGCACCGGCTGCCGGGCTCTGGAAGGAGGGAACCGCGGCGCCGCCGCCGGGCCCCGTGGTTACGCGGGCGCCGCTGTCTGCACGCTTTGCTCTTGCTCCGTACCGAAGCACCGAGCTCACGCGGCTGTGGCAGGGGCCCGAAAAGCTTCCGCGCGGCGTGGAGCTGAATGCAGTACCATGTCAGAATTGTAGTAGTTAAGCTTCCCTGCAAAGGTAACAAGAAGTCTGCATCATCTTTTCACCAGCAGTCATACTGAGCTGAAACTGATACAAATGTACTTTATACTTTCATGCTGGTACTTGATGGGCTGGGTTATTTCTTTGAATCCCCCCTTACATCAGGATAAGGCTCCCAGAGACTTGCACCCTCTCTGCCCAGCATAATCTGTGCAAAGTTGTGAATAGTAAATAAATGGAGTGAATATCTAGAAAATATTCAGTAGTTCGTTGCCATTACAAACAGTTGTGAAGCATTGTATCTTTCTTGATTTAAGAAAGCATCTTTATTACTAAGTTCTCTTTCATTTGTTCATCACAAACCCTTGTTGAAAATCAGGGCAAGAACTTGCTACTCAGAAATGTATAGGGGACAAGAGAGTTAACTTTTTAGCCATTGTGTCAGCAGTCAACTATTTTCAAATAAGGATCTATACAGCACCGTTTCCTATTTTTGTACACGGATCTTCTCCTGTAACTATAGCAGCATGAACTGTTCTAAGTTTCTCAGTTTAACTTTTTGAGCCTGGTGCAATTGTCAGGAAGTTGTGAGAATGAGTGCTTCTGCTGCTTGGGAAAGTTCAAAATTGAAATTATTGGAAAAACCTTATTTTGTGATTGTTATGTGTGTGACTGTTGTGGCTATGTGTGGCTGCTGAAAGACTTTGTATATTGATCATCTGAAAGTGTCTTGTTTAAAAGAGCTGCTTTAGAAACAGATAAAGCTGCCAAAACAATTGTATACTTGCTGCTGTTTGGTACATGAGCACTGCTTTAAAAAAAAAAAAAACAACAAACAAGGTAAGTTTCTTATGACCACGTCAAAGCACACTGTAGAAGGAAAAGAGGCTTTTCTCTTGCTTGGAGACTAAAATGATTTAGGGCTTGACAGATCTTTGGGGTTCTGAAAAACAGCTGAGGTTTTCGTTCTGCTAGTATTCTTCAAAGTTTTGTTAGTCAGTCCTTTCTCTTCTTGTGGAGAAGGGAACTCTACATTCTACAGCAATGTAGAAACTCTTGAGTTACAAAATCTGCTTTCCAGCTCTTGACGTGCCAAAGCCTTGTTATGCTTCCTAGGATGGTGTGAAATCCTCAGATGGTTCTGCTAGGTTTGCTACACGTGGCCCCTCTGTGGGCTATACTTGAGCCAATATTTTTTTTAAATAGCTGATACATTTTATTTTGACAGAAAATTATTTTTAATGCATAACTTCTTAAAATATTTTTCCACATTTAAAATGCTCTTTAAGTGCATGTGAGGAGTTAATGTAATGAAACAATGTATGCAATTTTGGCACATTGGAAAATAGTGAAAATTGTAATGATATATTAGTCTGAAATATTTTTATGCAATTAGCCTGGTAAACTCATGTGCTAGAAATACAGTTGTGTCTTAGATTCCTCAAAGACTTGTATTGTATTTCCCAAAAATTCAAGGAAAGTAAATTTTGATGGATCTTTGGTTTGCTTCGACACATCTTTTGGGCAGGAAATATAAGCTTAATTTATTAATATGGATTAAGGCATTTCATTTCAGTATTTTCTATTCAAGCATCAAAATCTATACTGATTTTGCATTTTGGTTCCAAACTATTCATATCTTCTACTGATACAGCGTTCACTAACAATTTTTCCCCTGTAGCTATTTTTGTCTATTGGAATGTTGCAGACCTTTTGTATTTGAAAAAAATTTTAAAGGACAAAAGAAAAATTCTGAAATATTTTTGCCATTTGTCTCTTGCCATTAGTATGGGTCCACACGTCTTTAAACCCATAAGATGCTTCAAAGCCTTTCAGATTTTCTGATATGTGCTATATTGAGAATTCAAATGAAAACTTGTGTTGCTGGAAAGAGAGAAGGGAAAGAGTGAAGCTCATTTTACTTTGTTGGCTGTTTTCTTGGTATAGCCATTTTTGAAGTATATAGTGACTACTGGGAAATTTGCATAAAAAAATCAAATAACTTGATTTTTATCTTGTAGTCTCCCACAAAAGCTGTATATAATGCTAGACACTGGAACCAGCCGGAATCAGAGGCTCTGCCAGCACCACCGGTTTTGAAAACTCCCAGTGTCCCAGTAAGTAAACTGTTTATTTTTTCGCAAGTTTAGTAAATCTCCTTTAAAGATTCACTGATATTCTTTGAAACCAACAGAAGCTATTGATATCTGGTAATGTCACAGTAATTCAGAATGAAGTCCACTTTGTGATGTGAGCCTCAGGATATTTGACAGGAAAGAAATTGTCAGTGGAAATACTCCAGAATGGTATCTTCCATATCACGTCAATTTGCAGATACCTAAAAATGCTCTGGTTGAATTGTGTTCCCTAACCTGCTAAAGTTAAGCTTTCTAACAATGAACTCCATTTCATCTTCTGAGAACACCAAGAATTAACTTGCTAATACCCGTAAAAATGAGCAATCTGTAGGTCAAAAAGGAAAAACTTACAAAGAGATTTCCATTATTTTTCCTTTATAATGGAGTAGAGTATTGTTGATTGCTGACTAGAGCCTTTAGGCGCTATGGAAGAAACGAAATTTTCTTTATATACCTAGAAAGACCGATATTAACATATCAGATATAAGCATGTATACGAGAAGTTAACAAGAGATAAAAACAATTCTTAAAAGAATTTCTTCAAAAAATGGTGTTTGTTCAGAGCTTTAAGGTAATTATTTTTGAATTATTTTTAGACTCTGAGAATCCAGGGTCTTGGGTTTAAGTATATGTAAAAGCTGTTACAGGTTATGCCAAGAGGATATTGTACACTGTCAGTAAACCTCATTTCACTTGCCTGAAAACAGAAAATCAGAAGGCAGTTATTCTAGCGCTGATATGTCTTTAGCTTTTGTTGCTGTCACCAGTTCTGGTTGTTTTTTAATTCCACCTGCATGTGTGTTTTGTTCTGGTAATAGCTCTTTGATTTATGTTGGTTTTTTTTTTTTTTTTTTTTTTTTTTTTTTTTTTGTTTTTTTTTTTTTTTGGTTGTCCTCGTTTTATTCAGAACGGCCTTCCTTCAATGTTAACTGCAGTGCCTGGAAAACACAGATGACTCATTAAAGTAACTATTAGCAGTAGTATTTGAGGAGAGAGCAGAATTTTCAGCCCTGGGTTTTTCCTTTAAAAAAAGAAATTAAAAAGATCCTAAACCCCTGGCTCGATTTAAAGTGTGTGCATTTGAACTGGAGCTTTTATTGCTCACTGAATCTTTGTATTAATACTGATTTTTATGAAGTACTCTGATAGCTAACTTGAAGGCAGATTTTGCCTGAGCCTTCTCAGATAGTCTTCAAATCTATCTTCTTCAGATTAGTAGAATGTCTGGATCATATATATTCAAACAAGCCATTTTATCTGTTGTCAGACTTCCACTTTGGAACTGTCAATGTATTAATTCAGGAATATGGCAGAAGTTTGGCTGAACAAACTAGTTAGAAGAAGCTGTTTGTAGGTGCTCCTGATGTTATGATGTATACCTGAGGTTACTTCAGTCACATTTTTTAACCTTGATTTATGTGTGTCTGATCAAGATTTAAGAGTAACATGAAATGAGCCTTGTTCCAAATGTTCAGCAGTAATTACTGCACAGATGATCCTGCCTCTTCAATTTCTGTAGATACTTGTTAGCTGCAGATACAGATAAATTTCTTTCCAAGTTATGGTGAGAAACTATAACATGCACGCTGCTTATGCCAAATACTCGTTCTTATGGCCTCTCCAAACTCCCTTGGAATTTGCTTTGAAGGGAAGGCCATTAACCAAGACTTGGGTGAGATCATTCCCCTTCAGTGGATCTCCTGCTTTCATAAACTGACAAGATCAGAGTCCTCCAATAAGTGCTCTAAGCCAGCTTTTCAGGGTTGTTTCTGATCCTTTTGCCACCAGAGCCTGAGTGAGCAAATACTGAAGTGCTGCACACTGATAGAGGCGGTTGTAATGAATACTGTGTTGTTAACCCAGATTGTTTTAGCCTATAGTTTAATTTTTTTAATTTTTATATTTTTAATTTTGATTGCGCAATGCGCAACAAGAAGGCTTTCTTCTCTAACATCCCCTGGAGTGTGTAACAGTTAATGCAAATTCTGTGCCTGTGTTGAGTTCTTTCCTACCTGTTGTATGTTCCAAATAGGTTTTGCTGTGGTTCATGTTGTAGTATGTTGTTCCTAAAAAAATATTGGTAAGACAAATATGTATAAGGCCAGTGCATGGAGAATACCTTACAAGAGCGTACCCTACCTGTTTGAAGCTTTCACCATGCTTTTCTTACCTGTGTGGCAATTTTTTATGGTACTACAAAAATTATGTTGGTAGTCTTCTATATGCAGACAAAATAGATTTTGGAGGGTCAGGTTGGTGAGGTCAGTTTCTGATAGCTACACCCTGAATACAACAGCGTGGTAGCCTCCAGTAGTTAGAAATGAGAGCGGTAGAGACAGTTTTTCAGCTCAAGATAATGTTGAGACAGTGATTGCTCAGTGCTGTGATCGTTTGCAGACCAGTGTGCTTAACGATGGTTCAGTATAGCCAGCAACTCAATCAATCCTGGAAGCTCCAGTGTAAGGGGGTAAGATACTTGTAAGTATCAAAAAATACTTGTTTTTAAACCCTCAAATTGGTTGTTTTACTTACCCTAAAGCTTAAAGAACCTAGTGTAAAGGATTTTTTTTTTTAGAGTTCACTGGAGCATTCCTGACTACTTAGAACTGTTTTTTATACTTAAAAATGCATGTAATTTCTGACATTATTATTTTTTTTAAGAGTAGGTACATTATCACACAGCTTAGGCACATCTTGGGTAGAGTAAGGCGAGGACTAAATAGTCCCAAAATGTGAGTTTGGCAATTGCACACCTGTACTGTTTCCTGATGTATTTAGTGTATGTTTACATGCTCAAAACATCTGCCCATTTTAGCACTTTCTTATTAATAGGTAAGGCTATCTTCAAAGGAGGCAATTCATAAAGATGATGGAGTTTTTAAGGCTCCTGCACCACCTCCCAAAGTGATTAAAACTGTGACAATACCTACTCAGCCCTATCAAGAGATAGTAACTGCATTGAAATGTAGGAAAGAAGACAAAGAAGTAAGTATTCTTAACAAATTTTTAAGATAAAGAATTTTTGGTAATTCTAAGTACTGAAGGAACAGTGTCAAAATGAAATTTGGCTTTCATATTAAAGATAATATTTTTTATCTAAACAGTTGAATGGCCTTCATTGACTTCTTAATGTTTCCTTGTACTCAAAACTGAATAGATTTAAGACTGTACTTGTTAAGGTTATAATCAATCCCGAGAGCAACTTACCTAGGTCAAAATATTTGTTTCTTCCAGTTATACACTGTTGTTCAGCATGTAAAGCACTTCAATGATGTAGTGGAATTTGGTGAAAATCAAGAGTTCACAGATGATATTGAGTACTTGCTAAGTGGATTGAAGAGCAATCAGCCCCTAAACACACGTTGCCTTAGGTAAGATATCTTAATATAAAACACTAAACTTACATTTAAAAGAGGAAAATAATTAAATAAATACCCATTAAAGAAGTGGCCAAACTTTTAAATGTTATTTGGTAGTTACCCAGCACTTCCGCTGTAGAGCGTAACATTTGAAAATAATCTTGAAGATGATAGACTGTGAATAATTAAAAGTAGTATGTATAAGGTGAAAGAAGATGAAATAGGAAATTGCACAGTAAGAGACATCTTCAAAACTTGTTTGCCTTACTTTAAATTTAAAAAAAAAAAAGTAACTTTTTCTTTGTTTGGTGTGATTTTTGAGATGCCTGTTTTTGTTTTTAAAGCAAAAATCAGTTCTAAAATCTAAGATTGTAAAGTGTGCTGACTGTAATGTAGAACTAATCTAATATGGTGATACTGCTAAACTCTCCAACTGTCTTGTCTTCATTTTTTGTTGAGAAATGACAAAGCTATTGTCCACTGGAAGTATTGTGGCTGCAGGATTAATTGGGAGCTTTCCTAAGTTGTCTTGGAGTACTCATTGCACTTTTAACGTTCAAGTCGCACACAATTGCGAAGCTAGTATCAAAAATGTTAGTCGTGCTTTTGAAAAAGTTTATTGATGGTATAATATTGGCTTCCATTCTCTGGAGATGAAATTAGTTAGTGATGTTCTGTACCCATATAATAATTTATCTTCTTTTTTGATACTTCTGAATTTCCTCTCTGTTTACCACACCTAAAATGCTAGAGAAAGGAAGAACTTGAACCCACAGACACAGGTGATGTGGATGCTTGGAGATTTTGGCTGTGGATGAGAAAAAGCTTAACGTTTTCAGGAGAGCTATTATAGAAATAATTTATTCTTCATGTTCCTCAAAAAGTAGTAATGAATATTGTTGCTTTAGTATAAATTTGATATCTGTTATCCTGTTTGCATGTGTGGTATTATTATTATATTATTATTATTATATAATTGATTATGAAAATCAATTAATACCATAGTGACAGTTTACGAATGTGTTTCACATTGAGTGCGCTTGCCTGTATGGCAAGCTTCCTAAGACCTTAAACCGACTTCTGACTTCCCAGATTTTTATTATGGAGTGTAGCTTACATAAACACCTCAATTTTTTTTTCTTTCAGTTAACAAATTAAAAGAAAACTATTTTTCCAAATAAAATCAGTGTGTAAGGATAGCAATAGATGTAAAAAAATCAGAAACTGGTAGGTAAGCTCTAACTGGCGATGCTGTGATGGGAGACAGAAATGCTACTTGCTCTTAAAACACCATATTGTATGAATCTTATATTAAGTTTCCTTGGTAGTCCTGGAAGACTTAATTGCAGCATCACTCCCACATTACTCTACATTTTAAAAGCAATGTATTTTTAATGGTCTATGTGTTGGGGTGTGCTGTGGATGACAAAGCAACCTTCTAAAGCAGGTAGGGGAGAAACTTAACATGTTGAAAAATAGAACTGTTATGCTTATCATTGATTAGACTAATATATTAACTTCAGATTTTTCCTGATATCTGTAGTGTTTACATCAACTGTAAATGCAGCACTAAATATTAAGTGTCTTATTTGTAAAAGTAGTGTCAGGCATGAGCAGGACTAATCAGTCAATTAAATAGATAACTACTAGATTGTGATGGAAGCTCATGTTTATAATTTCTGATCATGCCTTGATCCATACTGAGCTCTCCTTTGCCTCTAAATCAGTTTCATGCTTAATCCATGCTTAATCCATGAATGTTTTGTTTTCAATATAACTATTTAAAATTATTTCAAGTTTTGTTTGAAAGAAGCAAGTTCAGGGTATCCTTTCAAATCCTGTTCTTAGCCAACCTTAAAATAAGAAAGCAGACATAGTTTGGTAAGCAACTGTTGAGTAAAATTCTGGTCTGTTCAATTATGAAGTTGGCTTATACAAATTTTAGAAGAAACATCCCAGCGGAGCTTGTTGGGGTCTGAGGTATGTGGTCAGTTGTGTTTCTTAGGCTTGTTTAGCTACAGTTTTTGTAAATGTGGTGATATTAGTTGCTCTAATTCAGAATTAATTTTTTGTAGTGTAATCAGCTTGGCGACAAAGTGCGCCATGCCCAGCTTCCGAATGCATCTGAGAGCACACGGGATGGTAGCCATGGTTTTCAAAACACTGGATGATTCCCAGCACCACCAGGTATGGATAGATTGTGTATTTTATTACATTTAGCTATACCTGTCTACTTCGTATAAATTTTCTGTACAAGTCATCTAGTATAGTGAGTATCCGGGATCAATGGTGTAATTTTAGAAACCTGTAGGGAAACAAGAAATAAGAGTTACCCGTGTTCCAATGACAAATTTCCCTTCCACTGTTTACATGCTTCTAAGTTTGGACATTCTTTTTTTTCTTTTTTTAAAAAAAAGCTTCTTAAAAATAGTTTTATCATTGTATCTTTCAAATCTAATTTGAAGGACAACTATGTATTTCCTTAAAACAAAATACTTTAAATTTAAAAAGGAATCCTTTCTTTATATTTAAAGATCGCTCTAAGTGCTCATCTCCAGACTTGTGTGTGAATTGTTTTCTTTTCTGTGGCTGTTGTGTTTTTTTTTTTGTTTTTTTTTTTTGCATGTTTGG
>VXAA01003085.1:306428-330509 GCA_013399115.1 Anseranas semipalmata
TTTTTTTTTTTGCTACCATTTCCTTCCTCCACTAGTCTCTTTTGATATCAGGAGAAACAGATGAAAGGGGTTGTTTAGATTTTCTAAAATATTGATAAAATCAAGAAAAAGTTGAGAATGCAAAGACATCTTTTTAATCAGAACCAAGGATGGTGTTTTGTTTTTTTTATTAGATGCACACATTTTTCTATCTGTTCTTGCTCCCTCTGGTGGTTTTTCTACTCAACCTATAACTTTGTTTTTGTGTTTTTTATATGAGGTGTATTTGTATGATCTGATATATTGGCTACAGCTGCATATGATGATTTCACTAATTCTGGAATCTAACTCTTTCAGACCGGGCATTTGGCAATGGAGACGTTACTGTCTCTCACCTCAAAACGAGCAGGGGACTGGTTTAAAGAAGAACTGCGACTTCTAGGTGGTCTGGATCATATTGTAGATAAAGGTATATTGGAGATGCTGCGTGTACTGTGAGGAAAAATTAGTAGATCTAACATGTTTGTTTTTCTTGATATTCATTTTCTTTGGTTAAGAATAGAACAAAATTATATATTCTCAAGAATTTTAAAAATACACAATTCTGTGCCGAGTTATTGGGAAATGTTAGTGACTTTAATCTCTTCTGTGCGGGATTAAAAGTAGATTTAAGTTTAAACAATGTGGATAATGTTGCATGTAGTGTGTGAGATTAAAAATGGCTTAAGTTTAGACTACAAATAATTGTGTTACGTGTATCGTCTGTGTACAGGACACTTACTCCAGAGTAAGTGTTGTAAAATCTGCTTTACAGTTTTCTAGAATTGTTTTCAGGCCTGGTAATGTGTGTTTTTTGGTTTTGGTTTTGGGTTTTGTTGTTTTTGTTGAAGACGTGTCTCTTTCAAGAAGACAGGTGGTGTTTTTCTATTTTTTCTTTAGATATGTCTTGACTAGTGTGTTTTTTTTTAATCAGTGTCCCAAGGATAGGAAAAGGGACATTTTGTAAAATGAATTCCTGGGCTGACTAATAATAAGTGAGCAGAGGGGTGGACAAAGGAAGGATTAAAGAGATGAGTGTTAAACTTGCACATGGCTTCAGGCTTGTGAAGTGTGGGGAGAGAGTGTGTGCTGTATGCCCCCCCCCCCCGAACAATGCATCTTTAAGATATGTGGAATTATTTGCGGCTAAGAAATATGATCATGTGCTGTACAATCTCTTAGTTGAAAATAAAATATACAGGTAATTTGTATGGCAGCAATCACAAAATTGTAAAATCTTTTTTTAATTTATTTGATCTGGAAATGTAAAATTTTGGCATGCTGATCATGTCTTCAGGATTGATTCCTAGTATTACGGTTTTGTAAAGTGTAAAACAAGGCTGATGGCAACTCTCTGAATAGTTAGTTAGTTTGTGTGCTTGGCTTTTGAAGACCTCTTATTGATAGTGGAAAAACTTGTTTTTGTTGTTTAGTTAAAGAATGTGTGGATCACCTAAGCAGTGATGAAAACGAAGAGAAATTGGTTGCTTCGTTATGGGGTGCAGAAAGATGTTTACGGGTCTTAGAAAGTGTAAGTATGAGCATTACGTTTCTGAAAAATGTTTTCTCGGTCAGGCCTTCTTTATATAGTGTTCCTTAAATATATAGTTACATAAATAACAATAAAATGTTTTAATCAAAGGTATTAGTGTTGTGATGATCAGTGTTGCTGGAATGTTTGTTGAAAATTTTGTTTATCACTCTGTATGAATGTACAGTATTGCAACTTCACTGTTGATAAGAATAACTGAATGTAACCTGATGCTTTTTCTTAAGTTCCTCTGCAAAACTGCTGTTTATGGATATTGTTTTTTTGGCACAAGTTTGACTTTAGTGTGTGTCTAGTAATAACACAGCATAACGTGTTTTCTTAAAAGTAATAAATTGATGTATATTATAAGAATTACTGCATTCAGACATCAGCTAGCTGAGTGCTGAAAGAGTAAACTGCCTAGAAGGTTAAACTAGTTCTGTAGTCGGTTCACTGTGTATATTGAGATAGTAGATGTTTTTTGATGACAACTTTGAGCAGAATTAAAATACGTGGTAATTTTATAGAGCTTAATTGACAGAAACAGTATCCATATGCCTCTCTACAATGCCTTGTTTTGTTGAGTTTCATATTTGTTGTTACTGTTACTCTTTTTGTATTGTGATATTGTAAGCAAGCAGAAAAGTGTTGCGATGTTTTAGAAATACTGCTCTGCCCATCAGAAAGGGACATTCAGGTTCAGAGTACAGGTCAGTGAATCTTGATACCTTAAACCTGAGTCAGAGGGCAAATAGCTACAGTGATACTTTTTCTTCACTAAAATGGCGAGATAAACTCAAAGATACTGTAGAAGTAAGCACAAAACTGAGAAAGGTGAACAAATGCAAGGGTGGCTACTTAAAAGTTATGGCAGCTATCCCTTTACTTCTGAATAGGAAGAGAAAAATGTTCAGATCCAATTTCTGCTTTTATATTCAAAGGATGGAATTGCCAAGCAACAGTGGCAGAGACTTGTTTAGTGGCAGAATATTCAAATTTGAACTTGAGGATGGCTTGTAATATAGTAAGATCTTTAGGAATTTGGGAGGGAAGACAAAAATCAACACACCAAATAATGCAAATTTAAGAAGAACTTCTACTGTTTCTGTAAATTGATTCTGTATTCCAATCAAGAGAACTGAGGAAAAACTTTATGGTTGGATGCTTAATAAGCTCTTAGAAGTGGAGTTGACATCGAGTTTTAAATAACAAAATATTTACATATACATGCATGCATGCATTGGGACTACGGTGTCCAGGATGCGCGTTCAGGGTTCTGCTGCGGCAGAACATCCTGCTGTGGAGCTTCTGTGTGCAGTATATCGGGGAAGATGGTTTACATTCAGTGTCACAGTCTTGTGGGATTAATTACAAGATGGAAACTCCAAAGGAATACTAGTACAATAAATGAAAGTTTACTCTGGATAATAACCAAGAAACATGGAACTAAATAAAGTGGGGTGGTAGTGGAAGGGAATAGTTCTTTCAAGGAAAAACAAGTCCCTTTTTAATATTACTTTCTCCTCCCCTTTTTAGGTTACTGTGCATAATCCAGAAAATCAGAGCTATCTGATAGCATACAAAGACTCACAACTCATAGTCTCCTCAGCTAAGTAAGTTGTAACAAAAAAACATTTTTGCAGAGGTCTGCGTATGATATGGGAAGAAATGAATTTGTTATACCAGAAAACTATGGGGGGGGGGGAACATAATTTCTATGTTGTTTTTCATTAAGTAATGTTAAAGTTATTTTAGATGAGGGTATCGGTAACTGCCTGAATACTAAGAATATGTAGCGCTGTTACTGTTGGTTCTGTTAAAGTTGCAAACTGTGGCCTAAGTTTTTTTTAGCACCAAGATAAGATGTTCACAGAAGAGAAGTTGGGAAGCTACTGGTATTTCTAGTGTTTGATTATGCTTAAGTATTTACTGAAATGGAGCATAATAGTGAATTGACAGCTAGTGTAACTAAGGATAGAGAAATTCTGTTCTGAACTGTTCTCCCTACCCCACTTACCAGTCAGGATGAGGTCTCAGTTGACTGGCAGAGATTGCATCCCTCTTGCACTGCCTAGGTGGTTCATAAGAAAGCAAATTAAGCTGAAAATTTGACTCTGCAGACCACATTGGAAAAAGAATTTTGTGGTTGTAGGCTAGATATTTTGAGTGGTTCTTTAAATTAGAGGAGAAAAAAAAAAGTCTACTTACTGTGCTATTTAGACCAATATATCCTTTTCACATCTTAGTTTTGTTTGTAATTGAAATCAGTGTTGTCACTGATGTCAAACTAATGTAATGCAGTAGAATCATGTTGGGTCCAGTAGCGTTACGAGGTGAAAGTTTCTCCTGCTGGAAAATCATCTGTCGTTTAACACAAAATAGAGATAGCTCTGAGGACAGGACAAGAGAACAGATAGAAAATACTGTCAGAATAGTGCTGTGCCTTGATGGTCAGAGGATATGGGAGGCTGTGTTTGTAGGGAGAAGAGGTATCTCTTTTAAGACCTTGTGATGAAGTTGGAAAGAAAAATGAACTTTTGCTCTGAAATCTCAAGCCAATAAAGCTCTAAGCAGCAAAGCTTTCCCGTTCTTTGTTTTATTTTCACAATTCCAGTTGACCTCATAAGAGATTTTATCGGTGACAAGTTCATCAGCTCTCCCTACAGATTGGGCATCTTACACTTTTATCAGAAAAAATTCTGCATAAGTTCCATATTTGCACAGTGTTCCTGATGAAATAAGTGTAAAGTGAAATATCCTGTGTGTTGTCCAGGTAATTTTGTTCTGCAACTTCTCTTTGCAGAGCATTGCAGCATTGTGAGGAGTTAATCCAGCGATATAATCGTGCTGAAGATAGTATCTGTTTACCGGACAATAAGCCTCTGCCTCACCAGAATGTAACTAACCATGTGGGTAAAGCAGTGGAAGACTGTATGAGGGCCATCATTGGTGTCTTGCTCAACCTAACAAATGATAATGGTAAAGCAAACAAAAAAAGTTCACATATTCTGTGTTGCAACATCAAATAATGTATTAATGTAAACCCTTTTCTTATACTGCTTATAGTTTTTCCCATACAGTGTGTACAGTGCAGTAAAGCAGTTATAGATGTTTGCTTTATAGTAATCAGTAATTTGTCTTTGGGAATGGGATGAATAACTGCAAGTGTTAAGTGTTAACAAAATGCATGCTTTGGACAAGAGGGCTCAGTTCATCTTGAGGCCCAAAAAGTTGTATACATCTGCTTAAAATAATGAAAATCAATCTTTTCAAAATTGAGCCTTTTAAACTCTTTTTGTTTACAGAATGGGGTAGTACAAAAACAGGTGAACAAGATGGTCTGATAGGCACAGCTATGAATTGTGTGCTTCAGGTTCCAAAGTTCCTACCTCAAGAACAGAGATTTGATATTCGGGTGCTGGTAAGCTCTTGGGTTTGTTACATGAACATAAAATGATTTGCTGCTTGCTTGTGCGTTTAACTACTCCAGTTCAAAATTAAGGAGCAGCCTCTACAGACTTCATTGACCATGTCCTGAGTGAGGTACTTGAGGTTTCTGTAAGGTCCAGGGAAAACTCACTCGAGGATTTGATGATTTTGAGCTCTGTTTTCTGTGTTTGATGGAAGAAATAGGTGAATTAAGAGACTTAGGTAAATAAGTCTGAATTATCTCATTTTCAAATGTCCTTTCGATTGTAGAAATACGTGGATGTTACTGTTTGAGATACAGGCCTTGTCAAATTAACCTCATCGTACATAAAATGGGTCTGTGTGGCCTAAATAACACTGAAACTGTATATGTGAACTGTCTTTTAAGAACAGAAGCTGAAGGTTGGACACCTGAATCCCTAATCATTAAATGAAATTTCACCTTTAGAAACATTTAGGATGGTTTTGTTCAGAATTGGAAAACCTAGAACTTGTATGCAGGATTCTCAGGTTTGCTTCATATTTCTTTAAATCCTGATCCCTCTGTTTATCAAACTGCTTTATAAAGGTGTGTTAGTAAGTTACATGTCCTCAGAAATATACAGCCTAAAGAAGACATTTATCTGGATGGATATTTTTTGCTAAATTACCTTTTTTCTAAGGTATGTAATATTCTTTGACTCTCTAATTCTTTCAGGGATTGGGTCTGTTGATCAATCTAGTAGAATATAGTGCTCGGAACAGGCACTGTCTTGTCAATATGGAAACGTCATGTTCTTTTGACTCATTCTGTACGGGAGAAGGAGATGATAGCCTAAAGATAACTGGACAGATAGATGCTGTTCAGGCTTTAGTGCAGGTAAGAAATGAACCAAAAATGTGTTTTTCCTGTAATAGTCACCAATTTTCATTATCAGACTTTCAAGGAAGAAAAAAGAACTAAGCACTGAGGATTTTTGTCAACATTTTATTCTGTTAAGCATTTTGAGAATGTAATACAGCATAGCGAGGGAAGAGGGGTGCCGATCACAGCTTGGCAGCATTATTACAGACATCTGAAAGCTGCTGTCATGCTCCGTAAAGCTTTCTTGTACCTATATGGTTTATTTCTTGTTCTGTTTTTAAGCAGCTGTAAAAATTGTAAGCTACTTGTCTCATCTATTTTGCTTCCGTAGATTTATTGTTTTAAGTACTATCTTCATGGGAGTTTAAGAGCATTTTTAAAAATCATGCTATATCAATTTTTTAATATGAATGTAATGCATATGGATTTGAAACGCCATTCTTAAATGTATTGACTAACTTCTTAAAAGAAATCCACCAATAATTTTGGTGAGTAAGCTCCAACATGCAAACTAAAATAAAAGTAATTAAGAGTTTTAATTTACAACCTTTTTATTTTAATGGAGATAAGTTTATGGATGCTTTTAGCAGTTCTTCCATTTAATTATGTGAAATGACTGCCCAGCAGCAGACAAAAAGGTCAATAATCGGGATATTAATAATATTAAATATCTTAATGTACACAGCTCTGCAAAGCAATATTTAAAACTGGTGGTTATATGGTTTGGGAGGTAATTCACAAGATGTAAGCACCCAGTATGAGACTGGTTGAGTCACATTCACCTTAAAATGACTTGTCAAGTCATTTTAAGTTACTCTTTCAAATTTTTGCTTTTTACATATCAAGGGAAAAGTTAGGAGAGCAAAGAGGGGATAGCTAGCATGAAAAAAAAGAGGATTGGAAAAGAACAAAAATTGACAAGAAAATCTGGCAATCTTTAGTCTTCAAGCTGTGTCTCAAAGAAAATGATTAAGCATTTATGATACCCAAGAGGAACCTGCCAATTGGCTCAACACGAGGGAGAGAGGGAAGCCTTTTCTGTAGAGCACAGCATCAGTGTTGTGCTAAATCATATTATCCTTTGAAGAAGAAAAGGCTATTGTGAAGAATAGTACTGAAGGCTTCCTGTATTAAGGGGAGAATTGTGAAGGGGAAATAAACTTTCAAGCATTAATTCAATGTGTTTAGGGTTTAATTTATAATAGAAACTCTTCTGAAATTTTCCCCATCAGCTATTTCTTGAGCGTGAGCGAGCGGCGCAGCTGGCTGAGAGCCAGACAGATGAACTGATAAAAGAAGCTCCCACTGCTCAGCATGATAAGAGTGGGGAATGGCAAGAGACAAGTGGGGAGATACAGTGGGTCTCCACAGAAAAGTCAGATAGTACTGAAGAGAAAGATAAGAAGGAAGAAGATGATGAAGAACTTGATCTTAATAAAGGTACGTTGTGTGGCTTTGAGCTCAGAAAAGGTAAAGAACCCTGTGATGGCATAAATTCTTACCTTGTTTTCTATTTCTGATCTATCTGCTGTCCACTAGGCTGAGATTTCCTCAGTGTATTCCCCGTGTAAAGCTATTACAAAGCATTAAATAGGAGCAGTTCAGAGCTGAGGCATGAGAAGTGGAAAAAGATATGCTACTTTTTACTTAATAGTACCTTCTGTCTGTCAGTCCCTTTTAAAAACAAACAAAAAAACCACACCTTTTTTTAGGGACATTCTCTGTAAGAAGCAATCTGAAATGGATGGCTTTTAGGCCTTCATCTTGTTCTTCTGAAAGAGTCCTTGAAAATGATCTGCCTTAATTTTGTATACCACTGTACTGTGACCCTTCTTGTTTCAGACTTCATTTAGTTCTTTTCTCTCCTCTCTGATTTACTTGCATGTATGCTGCTTCTGTCTTCTGTCCCCGTCTTCTTTATGTCTCAGTTCTTCTTGCTCCATTGGTGGTATTTTGTGTACCTGTGTAATGCCTTGATGTGCCTCATCTTTGGTGATTTGTTCCAGGAATTTGAACATCTTTAAGCTGAGTTACATGGTTTGTCTCTGGAAAATATAGCTGGTCAAAAGCATCAGTCGTTCTCATTTGAGTGGCTCATGTTTAATCTTCTGATAGCAGATGCAGTATCTTATTTTCTCCAGCCTTGCTTTTTATGCTTCTTCCTTTTAGTTCCATCAGCTGTTGTCTGTAGCTATTTGTGGTTTGCCCCCAGAAATGCTGAGCCATTAGCAAGAAGTGCTATAGCTGTTTTTCATAATACAAAAATCTTATCTTTTCTGGAAATCTTTCTGCTTATAGCATCACAGGAAGCCTATTTGTATTTTGTTGTGTTAAACATGCAATTTGTCCATTAAAATGGTACAATAATGAAAGTACTATATAATGTAATGCATTGAAGGAGAATGAACACCATTTTTGTGTTCAAGAATGCGCGTTGCTGAGTTAAGTAAGGAGTTTGATTCTTGCCTCTAAAGTCTCAGTGCAAAAAGTCATTTTGTTTGAGAAAACAGAATTCTGGAAAGTGATAATGAAAGATTGTATTTGAAGCAGTAAAAGATACCAGCTGCTTAGAGGTTACAATACATTGTTGTCTCTTTTTGCAGCTCTTCAGCATGCTGGGAAGCACATGGAAGACTGCATTGTGGCCTCATACACAGCGTTGCTTCTAGGCTGTCTCTGCCAAGAGAGTCCAGTAAGAGAATAAGTCAATAACTCCAGTAAAATTTTTAGTGAAGTAATAATTTGCAATGTTGAAATGCATTTATTATATCAGGGTTCAATGTGAGCTAGTACACTGATGAAGCTGCATTGACGTATATAGTTCTGTGGAAAGTTGCCAGAAGTATTCTATCCAAAACAAATCTTCTGAACATCAATATGTTTATCAAAGAAAAACAGGAATTGAATATTTAACGTCTTCTGCCTCTCTCCTGTTTGTTGTTAGTCTTAGCCCACAAATGAACTTACTCTGGAAATGCAAAGGAAAATTGGCTTTCCTGTTCTATAACAATAAAAGCTTGATTCATTTTTCAGTAGTTTCAATAAGCAAGTTAATATCAAATTTACTTGTTTTTTCATCCTAGTCTGCTTTTTTTATTTCCAGTGAAGTATATGAAATTCTGTATGTCCACATTAGTTGAAGATGATTGCCTCAGGTTGGAAATGCATAATAGAAAGTTGAAGTTAAAAGTACGGAACTCTGGCAATTGAAAACTTCATAAACTTTCCTGTCAAATACATGCTCAAATGAAGATAAAGTTTAGACCTGCCTTCAGGCTAGTTTAAATTTACCATGATGGCAAAAATGTTGTTCAGCATTCTGTTCTGTACTTTTCTACTTACCTTTTGATTACATTGTATAATTTTAGTGTTTGGAGAGGTAATGTTAGTAAGTTCAAAAATTCTCAACCCTTAACAATTATAAAGGGAGATTCTCTCCACGTCAGGAGAATAACCTGATCAGCTTTTTGAGTTCTTGATAACCCTGTAGGTTCCGGGGAGGTCTGATGGTGGTGATGATCTTTAATGGCGAAAAAAAGATTGCAAGAATTGCTGTTTCCTAGAAAGAACTTAAATATATGAGTTTTGAGAGACTTGAATCACAGAGATGACGGCAAAAAGCCATCTTAACCAGGCTATGAATATATTTGTCTTGTTGCATCTCACATGCAGAGTAACATAGTTCTCAGTGTTGGAAAAATATTTCATGAATTAAAATAGGTTATGTTATTCCTTAGATCAACGTGACTACTGTGAGGGAATACTTACCTGAAGGGGACTTCTCAATAATGACTGAAATGCTCAAAAAATTTCTCAGTTTTATGAATCTTACTGTAAGTAATACATATTTAAATTGATGGGTATAGATATTTGTGTAATTGTGTTATCTGCTAGTAGCCCATACATTTTTAGAAGCTTTTACCATTTTCAGCTATGTCTTTAGAAGAGCTTAGGGTGATTATCTGTGTTTTTAAATATTGAAGACCTGTTTATATGTTGCTATTTTTGTAGCAAATAGAAGGAAGCTACTCTGATTCCATTTGTATGCTACTGCTCGGGAAAATGTTTTGAATCCTCTTCCTGAACCTAATTGTTTTCACTGATTTATAATTCTAAATCTAAAATTCTGAAATGAGCATAGCTCTGAAATATTTTAAAGAGGTATTATAAATACTTACATGTTACTTCTGTTTTCTGTCACATTTTCCAGTGTGCTGTTGGAACAACAGGCCAGAAATCTATCTCTAGGGTGATTGAATACTTGGAACACTGCTAGATACTTAACTTCCGCTGCAGGCACTCTAATGCTGGAGCTACCCTTAGACAAAAGAAGAAGTCATGAAAGAAGTCCTTGAAGGATATACCAAGAGCATTCATCTGTGTCATTCGTGTTCGGATTTTTAAGGCTACCTGGTCTCTTAACCATGCATTCAGCATTTTCTAAAAGACAGTTACTACATCAATCTGCAACTATCAAAAATGAGGGGAAAAAGGTTCTGAGGAAAATAAATAAAGAAACCATGCTGTTTATGATGCAGTGCAGTATTTAAATATTTTTGGCAGGGTTTACCCTCCCTATCTTTTTTTTCTTGCTTTGTTCGTGACAAGTTTCAAGGGGAAAAACTTGCTGCTGATAGTGCAACTGCTGTTTACTGTTGAGCCACTGTTTCATGCCAGCCAGGTGCAAAGGCAGCTTAGCTACTGAGGTATCAAATGTTCTAATAAAGAAGTTCTGGACAGCAGCACCGCTCCTATTTGAGTTTAATTTGCTCTTGCTTTTTTATTACTAGATTATTCCAAAATCATAAAATATAAATTTTTAAATACTTTTGTGATTTTAACTACTGTCTATATTTAAAATTTGTTGGAATCCAAAGAGGCGAGGATTGGATAGTTTATTTTTTATACTGTTTTGATTGAAATTAGGTTGTTGAACTATTTCTCAGTTCTAAAACTGTCATGGCCCATGTACTGTAAACTGATAGACCATAACACTTTGTAGTTCCAAGAAGCATGCAAACCCATAAACACATAAAGCCATTTGAGAGGGTGTGTTATCCACAAAATAAATAGCAATTGTAAAAAATTGTGCCCTGTTTAAAAAAAAAAAAAAAAAAAAGAAAAAGAAAAAGAAAAAAAAAGAAAACAAAACGAAAAAAAGAAAAAAAAAAGATATTAAATCCCAGGGTAGTTTACACTTCTAATAAGCAAAACCTTTGAAATGCTGTTTTAATTTGTTTCAAGGAACCGCTCAAGATGTATTTTATAATGCTCGATACAAAGAATTTGGATGTTTTAGGGGGAAGAATTTTAAAGAAGCTAAAACACCAATGGGGATTAATGTTTCCAGCTGACATAATCTTTCTATTTCATTCTTCTGTAGTATGACGAAGTTTAAATGCATACAACACAAAGCCTTAAATTGCTGATATAGCTAAGATTTTGTTCAGTCTGAGGTCTAGTTCACAGCAAAGCATTGTGTTTGAAGACTTAAATGGAACAAAAAATCCCAGAAAATACACAACTTTGTTTTTTAAAAAACAAAAAATTTCTTGCACTCATTATTCAGACCAACAGAATTGGTAATTATTTTTATTAAGCTGGTCTTGAATATTTGCAGACTGTTCTGAGATCTGCGTCATCGACATTTTTAAATACGTGTATTACCTGTATGGGTAATTACATCATGTTATTCCATTGAATTTGTAAAACTTGAAGCCATAAAAATATTAGTTCTATGTATAATGAGGGGGAAATAACAGGAAATCTAACCTGCTTTTAGATCTTGTGTTATCTCCATGTATAAAGTTACAAACTCGTGCTTTTGTATCAGTGCCAGCTGTAAATTTTTTACATACAGTGGCTGCCTTCTATGTCTTCCTATTTTTGATAATGCAGATTGTTGGGAATTCTGTAAGGAAGTAACTGATTAGCGGCAAAAATCCAATGTTGGTCATACTTTTTTGCGTTTCTCTCATCACCTTCTAAAACACAGTGTATCAGTGTAACTTAGAAAAGTTTTTGAGGTTGTATTCCCCTTTGTGTAAAAACAAAACAAGAACAACTCAATATTGAGAAACAAAAGCTATATGTAAATGATCTATATCAGGAGGAAATTGAGTATTTTGTCCACCTAGTCTTCTAATTTTAGAGATTTTCATTTATAGTGGGATTTCAAACTGCTTATATAGTTTCTTTGGAGCGATGGCAAGAGACAATACAGATGTGATGGGGGGAAAGCAGGGACAACTACCTTTCTTTGTTACACTGGTAATTGTTTGGGAATTGATTTACCTCAGTGTTTAACAGTTTTTTTTAAATGTAACTAATTGTCAAGCACTGACAAATGCAGAATTTTTTTTTTTTGAGGGTGGGGGGAGAAATCACCCTGTGAACTGCAGTGCATTTTTGTGTTAGACCCTCAAATAACTCTGCATTAAAGGGTACTTGAGGCCAACTTGCAAATTAAAGTTTTAAAGTAACTTTTTTTCCATTGTAAATATTTGTGTAAATACTCTCAATTGGAAATTAGAACAAGTAGAGTACTTTTCTGAATCCAATCCTATTTTTATTTTATACAGTATTTCTCAGCTGTGATCTTTGGAGCAAAAGCCAACGGCAGGAAAAATAGTTTGTACCAGTTTCATGAAGTATGTCTTTGGGTTTTTGTAAATAATTTTAACTCAAATAAAATTGCTACTTTCAATACATATCTTGTCTTTTAACATGTAATAAAGCACTCCCCTGAGTGACTGCAGAAAGAAGGCAGCGTCAGGTAAATTGTCAAAAGAAAAAATAAATAGAGGATTAGCCTAACGGTAGTGCTCCATTTTGTGTTGGTGTGTTGGGACAACAGAACTCAATGCCTGGACCCCAGGCTGTGGTTGATTGAACCAACTAGGGCTTGAAATTTTCTGGAGAAGATGTACTGAATTTCTTGATGCATTTTTGGAGTTCTCGGCACAAGTTGCTATTGATCTTTCAGCTGAAGGGGCATGTGACAATTCTGAAGAGCTGTAGTTAGAACAACAAAAATGTGCAAAAGCAAAGGGGAAATGGGGCAGTTCCTGTTATGGTGATCCTTGTTAAATTATGAAGGATGGTAATAGCTGCTTTCTTCAGCAGAAAAATTGGAAAATTAAATTGTGTTCTTTTTGTTAATATGAATGATGCTTTAATTGATTCAGGATGGAATTTTTTTCCATGGGATCTTTCTTAGTTGATCTAACTAGACACAGGTACAATACGCAGAAAGTCATGAGCTGTGGTAAGGACAGTTGAAATTGGTGTGTCATCTAATTGCCACTCTAACGAGCATCAGCATAATGGAATGTTATTTATGCGCTGTAAAGGATCCTACTGAAGTTTCAAATATGTATGTTATTAGTATGTGGCACTGTTAAAGGCAGATACAGCTTTATGTAGGCAGGTGTTTTCCACAGAATTCATAACATCCAGTAAAAGAAATATTTCCTCTAGGTTATTTTGTCAGTAGGTATCTAATGGAAGCATCATATGTGGGTGCTTTGAGGTGACATCAGCATTTTCAGATTAATAGGACAATTGTGAAGCTTCTATAGAAGATTTGGGAGTCAGCCTTTCACATAGATTATTTCATTTTCAGACTGTTTTGAAATGCATGATTTCTGCATAATGACAAAGTAATCTGGCATGATCTGTATAGAACTGATTTATCAGAAGCTTAATGTAAAAGCAGGTGGTAGTGTTGGAGGTGATTTCTCAAGCTGGCCTAATGGAGTTGGTTTTCTGCTGTCAGCAGATTGAGTCTCTCTGAGCGGAAGATTGGACAGTGATCACAAAGGAATAAAAGCTTCATTCCTGTACATGAGCTGAGCGTCTGTGCCAAGCATGCAGCTGGAATAGGGCAGTTCTAGGGAACTGTCATTGCTATATGGCCACTTCTGGGTGCACAAAGATGATGGTGGGAATTCTTATACCCATTTTAGTATTGTTTTGTTTTAACTTTTCTGTAACAGGACATTCTAATGGGTATTCTTGCTGTTAACCATGTTTTCAGGCTCAAGTGCCTGACTGAATTGATAGAGATCAGGTGCACTAGCAAGTATTCTGTCTTCCCTCATTTTCCCTTTCTGGACATCAGTAATTACTTCTTCGGGTGTGTAGAAGTCACAGCATGTTTAGTTAGCTGGGACTGTTACCAGGCTTGCAGGCAAGCCTGTGTGGCTTTTTCAGTAGAGATTTTTTTGTTGTTGTTGTTCCTTAATGTGCTTCCTTGTTCAAGCAGCAAAGAAAACAAAAATGTGTACTTGAGTTCAAAAGATAAAAGGAACTTAAGTTGCTGCCATTCTTCTGTATCAAGCACTTCTTTATAGGGTGGTTTGTTAGGTTTTTGTTTTGTTTTGTTTGAGACTGGAATTTGCCCCGAATCTGCTTGCCAAATGTTTTCAAAACCAGGCCAATGTAATTGTTGCTGCTGCTGCTTTTCCTCCTGTGTGTAATACTTTATTTCGCCTCTGGATAAAGGACACTACTGGATTCTTTCAGCTACATGGAACAGAAGCCATTCATACATTCTCTTTTTTTTACCTGCTCTACAGGTCCCCTATCTAAGGGACTCTAGTTTATTAAGACATTAGCAGCATCAATAGGTGCAGATAGTCTTACTGTAAATAAAAGCAAAACCATTATAAATAATGCAACTGCTTGAAGTCCTTATCCAAAGGTAGATTGATTTACTAATGCAATAAGGATCTTCGTTCCAGCTGTGAAAACTGACCTCGATTTGCAGCTATAGGTTGTCTCAGGTTGCCACACTTGGTATGATACCTGTTAGTGACAACAGGCACTGCCTGGTGATGCAGAGGATGTTGTAAGGTGTCCCGGAAGAGGCAGACTCACTGGGAGGAAAGAACTACGCTAGAGAGAATGCCTTAAATTTGAAAGAAAGACACATTCGTACCTTTCACCTCCTGTCATCCAAACTGTATCTCCGAGATCTGTATCTGTGTCTCCTAACCCTTAACTTTTGCTACTGCATGTTAAACCTCTGTTTCATCAGCTTAGAAGTAAAGGCCAAAGAATTTCTTGAAATGTGTTCTTGAAAGCTGGGTTACTAAGTAACAAAAAGAGTTGTTCGGACAGTAGTACCTATTTCCTTTTATGCCCAGTATGTAGTCTTAAAATTCTAGCCTTGCTTAGGTGGTCCAAAGTTATCTAGAAGATTCATCATTGGATATATATTAATGGTAGGGTAAACTCTCGCAGTGTATAACTTGGTGATGCAGAGTAGATGACTGGTGCTTTTTAGAGTAAATGGAAGAGCAGTAGGGGTTTTATTTAGATTTGTTCAGTGTAGGAATTCTTTATCAGCTTCCTGTACTATAACAGAAGATTTGTCTCTGCATTTAATTTTTTAAAGTGGAGAGGAACAGTGTTAACCTGGAGTGTGGAATGGATTAAACAATTCTTATTCCACCTGTAAAGCTGACCCTGTGATTGCACCCTAGGATGACAATTCAGTGTTGGTCAGGTGAGTGAATTCATGTGTTTGTTTTTGCTCTTTTCCCAGAACTTTCTAGCTCTGTCACTTGACCTTCTTAAGAGGATTAAATGTGTTCTTTACAGTGAAAATAAAGAATAAAGATATGGAAAAGAGGATGCTCCACTAGGGAAAAGGTTTGAGTCAAGGGTGCACCAAAGAGTTCATGTTTAATTGTGGAGATGGTTATTTATCACCTGGATAAATACTGCTGTTAAAGACCTGAAGCAGACTTCTTCAACAGGTTTTTAACTTGCATTTTCTCCTCCTTTAGCTTCACTGATGTTTAGACAATCCAACAGAAACCAAAATGAGAAAAGTTACAAGGGCTGTGATTTGAANGGGGAGGACATGACAAAACACAAATGCATAAACTTGTCTACTTCTGTCCAGCCAGTGATAGACAAGAAAATGTATTCAACTAGCCTGTTTGATGCATGAAGGACTTGTTAATGTTGCTGTGATGAATGTCATAGTGACAGTTACTACCGTTTGGGTTCCTTCTTCATTACAGTATTGTATGTGGTAGCCTACAATGTAGTCAAAGTAGTCCGAATTAGGAAGTCGAGCAAGCCTTGATGAAAAAGACCTGGGAATATATGTATGTTTGTAGACACACCCATCCCCCTGTATATTTTGCTCCTCTGCTGTTACCAGTACACAGTAGAACTCGTGCATAAAAATCAAAATGAAGGGCATTTCTGCAGAAGTTTGAGAATGAGAAAAGAAAAATGTTCCTTTTGTATCAAATGAGTCCATTCAAAAGCTATACGCACTCCTTATTTTTTCTGGGAATGATCCCAAAGTCCTACAACTTTATTTTTGTTTTATGGATGCGTTGTGGGCCGGTTGTCCCACAAGTTTGGCTCTTGGTAACATTTCTGGGGCAAAAGGTACTTAAAATATCCAACCTGCATTGTTTTCTAGTCTGCTGTTTAATTTATAGTTTGTATCTGAATGGAATTTAAGTACAAACCATAAAGAAAAACTTGCAGTGAGACTGCCTTGTGTCACAGCTTTACTCTTAGGCATGAATTCAGGTTCAAAATGTTGATCTTTAGGTTACTGAGCCTCAAACTTAACAAGTAGTTTAGTAACGTATTATATAAAATTGTGTAGCATTGGGTGTCATTTTGCTGACTCATATATCAAAGTTTTAAGGAATTTAAGTCCTAAGGAATTTTAGGGCAAAGCTAGCTTATCCAATTAAAAAGACCATCTTGTTTATCCACGTTAAAGTACTATAATGAAATTATACTCTAGCGGCAGAAATGAGGCATTGTAACTAAATAGAATGGTACACTAAATAGAAGTGGTGCAATTATTGTTTGTAGTCTCCTTTGTCCTAACTATTTTTAAAACCTGGCAGTTTACTTAGTTTTACTATGAAAAACTTAATGTTCCCAGTGGAAGAGTCAGATTGGAATTTGTGTGCTGCATATAGTCATGTCACATACGTCAGTTTTTAAACTGGAGCTTCATCTTTCACATTCCTTTTNAGCCATTTTATGCCAGGTAATCATAAAAATTTCTTCTTTCCTCATTAGGGGGAGGTTATAATGGTTCTTGAAGTATGATTTCAAATGTGAGACAAAAACCAGTATTATACAAGACTTCATATGTCATTTATGTATTCCTGTAGAAGAACATCAGTTAAAACTGCTGGGACAAAATGTTACTCTAGAATGCTTTGCTAGTCTATTATGTATCCAGTCTAAGACTGTAAATATAATTTCTCTTTTGAGAGAACTAAATCAATTTTTATGTTCCTCAGAAGAAGATATAAATATACGGCCATCCTATTGCTGTCATCCAGTGTTGAGATGTTTATACGAAGGTTAAACATACTGCAACAATAGTTTTACTTAACACTTGTGGTTAGCATTCAGATTCTTGGTAAGGAGAACTGGTTTGTGCTGTTTAACATATGAAATGTAGTCTCAGCTTTTTAAAATCTTATGAAAGTCACTTCAGAATGTGCTTTGGTTTTTGAATTTTCTAGCTGGAACCAAATGAAGTGGTTCTTGAACTACAGCTGCCTATGCAATTCTACCCTTCTCTGTGAGGATTTCACTGGATATGATTTTCTAAGTGCTGAATTCAAAGTCTGAAATTGTTACCTTAGTCTGTGCTACATTGTGCTGATGTTCTTTTAAGCTGAGTTCAGTCTATACCTTTTCCCGTGAGAAACGCTTAGCAAATGCTCAGTATATGTCTAGTTCTCAGCAAGACTGGAAGACCTCCTCAATCAGTGTGAGCATGAGGTCAGACCCAGGGGAGGCTGCCTTGGAGAGGCCCACGTGGCCAAGCCTGTGCACTTGAAGAAATCCACTGAGCAGCAGGGGCATGACACCAAATGCATCTGAAGAAATCAGTATGTTTATGCGGGTTTTGCTGAGGTCACTAAAAGTGGCCAGCTCAGGCTTTAGCTGAGGAGCTCAAGCTGTTCACAAAGGGAAAGTGCAAGATGGAGTGGGAGAGGGTGCTTGATCAGGCTGTTTCTGCTGAACACCATCTTCTGCTGATACTGGAACCCCCCTGTGTTTCCTAGGCCTGAATTCAAACCCCACTGTGGTTGCTGAGCCATCGCTAGCATCGTTCCAGGGAGAGGGGCACTCAGCACCACTGGAACATACTCCATCCCAGGTCTAGCAAAAAATAAAAAAAAACCCTGCATGTTGGAAATGGTGCAACCAAAAGACCTAATGGAGTCCCAAGCCCAGATTTCACTTATCTACTTTAATACGTGAGACTCTACTTACACTTTGTGAGTATGTGGCTTGGCTTTCCAAACAGGACGTGCTTTTAGAGAGGTGGAGATCATCTCCCTTCCAAACAGGATTTTAGGCATATATATGAGGAGGATATCAGGAAGAGCAGGATTGTTCTGCACAGCCTTAGTCACTTGGATTAGTTGATGATGCTTCCTCAACACCAGTAGATGGCAGATTATTTCAGGAGTGTGTGGAATTGTTGATGTCCTGAAGATGAAATGAGAATTCTATAGATTTGAACTTGTGCAAGGAAATATTTGTTAGCATGCTACTGCTGAAGCATGTTGGCCATCCATAACAGAGATGGGTAGTGGGGACAGAGAATACTTTTAGCCAGCAAGCTTTCCATGGAGATGAAATTAGAGCCAAAGAAAACTGAAGGGGTGGAGAAGACTGGCTATGCAAGTTATATCAGAAGCTGGATCAACATCTGGGCCTGGCATATGGTTGCACAGCACTTCTGTTCTGAAGTGTCAAGTATTTCTTGTAAGAACAAGGTGGCACTGAAGGCTCTCAGGCTCCAGTGGCTATCTCCCAGCATACTGCAAAACATGCCACCTACAAACAGATGCCATGAAGACTGCGTACACTGCTGCACCACAAGCAACGTGGTTGCAACACCAAGAATTTACCAAGATACAGCTAAAGTCAATATTCTGCCTTAATTTGGCAGTACACGGTGTACATCTGCAAACTTGATGGCAAGCTCCAGAACCAGACTGGGACTAGGTTACCCAGTGCTTTCAGGGGAAACAGTTTTGCTGTCTTCCATTGACAGCAGTTAGAAATCATGATACATGGCTAAGAAATCTGTTCACATCACCCTCTCTATCTCTTCTATCATCTCTTTGATATCACCACTTAAAGATTTTACAAGAGAAAAGTCGTTGTTTGGCAGAAGCACCTGAGAGTTGCTCTTCAGCATGAGGAATGAACTATTCTCGTTTCAAGAAAAGAAAAAAATAATCTTGATCGGATCCTGAAGGTTCTTCTAAAATGGCTTCTGTTTCAGGACATGGATGCTGGCTCCCATCAGTCTAAGTTCCAGACTGCTTCCCAACACTTGGTTTATGGCCCAGATTTCCAGTGCCAGTTCCACAGAAATACTAAGCATACTTAAGTGATCAATCCTGAATTTGCACATTGCAGTAAGGACCAGCACTGACCAGTCTGCAGAGTACCAGGGAGAAGCAGTAGAAAATGGGAGGCTGTTTACTCAGAAATGAACTCACCAGCCTGGTAAATGCAAAGCAATGCCCATGAGGAAAAATAGCTCTATATTTACATGAACTTAGGCTGTAAATTAGTTGTTGCCAGCAGGACAAAAAGTCTCAGACTATTCAATTTCAGCATATGGCAAAGAGACAAGTAAAACATTAGGCATTAGTAGGAAACAAATAGGAGAAGAAAAACAGGAGCCATCTTCATCTTACACTATGTCTGTGACGTTGCCTTGCTTTGAATACAACACAGATCTTGGGAGATAGCAAGAGAGAGGCAAGAACAAAAACCAGCCTCTTTATTTTCTGTTCTTCTGCTTTATACCCTGAATAGCCAGCCTTTTGGAACAGGCAGAAGAGGTTCACCAGTCCAGAATTCTTCAGCTCAAAGAAGAAATAATGAGTGGAGGTATCTGTCAGGGAGCAACGAATGCAAATATGATGTGGAAAATGTAAATAGGAAATGACTGTTTCTCCCAAGAGCACTGCTTTGTTCTCCCTCCCAAGAGGGAACCCAGTGCAATTACTAGGCAGTGGAATTTAAAATAAGCAAAAGGAAGTACATTTTAACACAGCACAGAATTAAACTGTGGAACTCCTTGCCCCACAATACTGGGAACTGTTCACTCTGTGAACTTGTTGCTACTAACCATTAGCCTTTGCGTACAAGGCAGCTAAAAAAATCACTGAATTGTATGAAGGAGTAGTGGCAGGTCACCCTGGTTATCTACAAGAGTTGGTCTCTCCTTTCAAATTCTGCAGCAATCCCCCCACTCCTTACCATGCCACTAGTTTGTGGTAGCGCATACGCTCTCCAGTGCGTACATGCAGCCAGAGCAGCTTTAGTTGGAGCCTAATTCCTTGGTTACCCAGCAGTGCCCCAGATGTCGCTATGTTTCAGGATTAGCTGGGTTTACAGAGTCATGTCCCTGGGTGACAATCCTAGAGTGACAAACTGGCCCGACCCTGGCTTCCCCGTGGGGCAGGGAGAGCGTTTCCGGCCCCACTGCCAAAGCACAGTCCTTCCTAGGGAAGTGTTTCCTTGCACGTGCTTGGAAGGTGGCAGAGGTCTATTCCCCTTTCTTCCATGGCCTTTGTATCTGTTTTCCAGAGCTCACTGTATTTATCCCATTTATCCCCATCTTGCATCTCTTCTACCACTAATTTCCCTTCACCTCCCTGCTTTCCCTTAGCTCCCATGTGCCTACCAATCCCCTGTATAAATAATCTGTATTCTTTTCAAAAACTGTTTGAGTCCCATCTGAATAATCTGTTGCACTCAAATTTCATTTCCAAAAATACTAAAATACCATGGCCAGACAGGTATGCCAGCAGATCTTGCTCACATTTCACCCCTGGATTGGTTTCCAGCTTCTGATGGCTGGAGATGGATTCAGTTCAGTTGTCATATGTATCCCCTTAAGCTGCTCAGGTCACATGAAACCAGGCTGGCGAGAAACCTCCTTACTCAGCCTTTCTGCTGGTCACTGCTTGGTACATCACACATGCCTTTCAGGGGAGCTCAGCTCTTTCTTTAACGCTGTTCTTGCTGCAGCTTCCTCAGCACAACAGGGGAGAAGCTGCGAGATGGGTGTCCAGCTACAGCGATCCCTGCGGCGCAGCCGGAGCTGCGGGCGTGCTGCTCCCTGCCCTGCCAAACGCTGGTCTCAGGGCAGTCTGCGTGCTGAGAACTGCAGCGCGTACGCGCCCACGAAGTGGGAATGCTAAGGCCAACCTCTGGCATGCACCGCGTGTTCTCGGCCCATCCAAGGAAGCGGGAGGGTTTTAGCATAGTCAGGAAAGTAGGCCTTTAAACAGGGCTCCTCAAACTTAATTGCATATGGAAGCGACACTAATTCAGAGAGCGTCTAGCAGGAATGTATACTGCACTGGCGTCAGTCCCGCTCTGTGTTAATTATTAAGGAGTGGTATTTTTAGTCAGCACTTGCAATAGATTCCACATGGCTGTAACCTTTTTCCCATGAAAGCTCTTCACAATGTCAAGTATTTAATTAATGATAACCTTTATTTTCAAGGTGCTATTGCAAACAATAGAGTTGTTCTGTTTGAGGAATGTTTGATTTCTCTCCTTCCCCCTCCCTGCTGGGAAGGCTAACAATTGTATGAGTTTTAGCCATGTTTTCTAGTATTATAGAGTGCCAAGTTTGCCCAGGATATAAATATAAATCCATAGAGGGGGAG
Source organism: Anseranas semipalmata (assembly GCA_013399115.1). Taxonomy (NCBI): domain Eukaryota; kingdom Metazoa; phylum Chordata; class Aves; order Anseriformes; family Anseranatidae; genus Anseranas; species Anseranas semipalmata. Next base: position 327,967 of record VXAA01003085.1, read on the forward strand.
AGGGAGAAAAAAATTGATTTACAAGAATATGGAGCTTCTTCCAAAGAACTGTATAAATGTCTTAAGTTAATTACAACAAATAATCTGCTATTTGACCAATAAGAAATGTATACTTTTTAAAATAAGTCAATCAAATAATTTTTAATTGCAACACTTGCAAAAAAAATCTTTCATACAAAAAAAGATAAATCCTTAAATAGTTGCCAGCTCTTAGTATCATTTGCCTAAATCCATAGACTAATTTACATGTAAGACCACATTACCATGACAACTTTTAAATCTTGCTAAATTCTCTTCTTACTACTCTTTTTTTTTTTTTTTTTGCAGTACTTACTTCAAGGAAAATAATCTGTAGTTTGGAATCTCCTCCAGATGCAAGAACCTTCATCCTGCAAGTCTGAGTGCGCTTTGAGTACTACTGCAATAATGTAATCTAATAAGAGGCTTAAAGCATGTTACCCTCAAAACCTTGTTTATGAGCAAAGAGGAAACATATATATAAAGCCAAGAAATTATTGTTAGTATAACTGAAATCTTAAGTCTAATCTAAGAATCATTATTAGTCCTGATCTAATTATTACAGAAAGAAGAAGAAGAAAAAAAAGCTTCTACATAGAAATATCTCAGTAACAATACAGTTAAAAGTATTATACTCACGGTTCCTAGCATCTTCCCCTTTTCTTGGTGCTATGTTCACCCTTTAACTACTTCTCTGGGTCCTCAGCTTGGTGGCTTCAGTCTGGTGATAGGCATGTTCAGGCCATTCACCAGCATCTGGGGTCTTTTGCTGGGATGAATAGGATGGTGGTGGCTGCTTCTTTATCACTCTGCAATTCACTTGGGTCCTTTTTATGTTTGCCAGCATGCTTTTACACCTATTCTTTCATCATCAGTTTGCAACTCCACATGATAACCAAATTTACTGTATATGATGCATTTTACATAGTACTTGGCTTTTTTTGTTTGTTTGTTTTTCCTTTCCTCTTTGTTATCCATAAAAAAGTGGTTTTGGCTAGCTCTAGGTCAAATGGAAAATAGTTGGTGATTTGTTTATAGCTGTGGGGTCCCTGGTGGCAAACTTCTGCCCCATCTTTGTCATCTTATGCCTGTGTTTCTCCACTTGTCAAGGTCTCTGCTATCGTCCCAGGCCTGTACTGGCTGTACACTACATCGTTATGCAGGTTTCAAGTATCTTTCTGCACAGAATGGCCGCCTGTTACTCCTAGTATAAAACTGTGGTGGTGCCATACAGTGATAAGCAAATGTAAAAACAATTATCTATAACCACCTGCTCAGAAGAAAAGATGCTGTTGCAGCCAAAGCATTTGAAAAGAAAACTGCAGGCAGGTCAGCAAATGCTCAGCAAGGACTGAGGTCTTGCAAACTTGGTGCAAAGCCCGTGCCCTGTTACTAACAGTGGCGGCCTGATCCGGAGCTGCAGGTTATGAGCGTGTAACCGTCGCCCCAGCAGAATGTAGCAAGTGATGCAGCGAGTGACGATGCTGCTGTACTATGCTCCAGCTGCAGTGACCGCAGTGCCTGCCCTAACCAAAGTAAGGCCGAACAGGTGCAGAGCAGCAACATCTGGGATCTTAACTACTGCTCACGCAGTGACAGAACCCAGCCTGGCGTTAAGGTTTCGCGCCACGTTGCCCGGGCAGATGCTTGGATGGAAAAATAGCTCACTCGTGAGATCAGGCTGCTCAACCCAGGGAAGCGAGAAGAGCAGCTCGTTATAAAAATAGAAGGCAGAATGAGGCAATTCCTCTGCCCGTCAAAGAACTGGGTAAGGCTTCTCAGACTCTTTGCTCCACATGCTTTGTTAGATTTGGTTACCTCTGTCCTCTAAGAGTAAAAATTCTTGGTAGAGGAAATGCTGCGTTCACAAGCATTGAGTGCCAAGCTTTTACAACTTAATACTGCATAGCCAGCATACTTTGTTTTTATAAGATGGCTGTTGAAACAGCCCAAGTTTCAGGCAGAGATTTTAAATAATGTTGCCTATTTTCAGGAATAACGTCTCATTTTCACTGGAAGCACAATAAGGCTTGGGATCTTCCAGCGCTTACAGGTAACCATGTTCTCTGACTCGGGAAGGGAAGCAGCAGGACTGTCATGCGTCCCCCCAGGTGGGATCGAGGCGCAGCGCGGCAGGGACAGGCAGTGGTTTGTGCTTGGCCAGAGGCCCCTCAGGTGACTTGGACTAAGTGTTCTCTGCAGGGCCCTACCCCGGGGCACGCTGGATCGTTCATCCAAGTTAAGGAAAGGCGGAAAGTCAGAGTGCATCAGTGACACCTTCATCAAGCCCAGGGACTGGCACCCAAGTTCTCGCTTTAAATTCACAAGCAGCAACGAGGGAAGCGTTTACCAGCTCTCCCTCCCGCAAACCCCCACGGGTTCGCTATGGTCCCTCAGGCCCTGAGAGGCTCCGTGCCTCTGGCTCTTGTCCCGCCCGGGCGGGCGGTTGGGCGCGCGGCAGCGCTCCCCTCAGCGGGGCGGCGGTTGGGCGGGCGGTTGGGCGCTGCGGCTCGTGGCGGCCGTTT
>VXAA01003085.1:330530-393651 GCA_013399115.1 Anseranas semipalmata
GTTGTTCGCCCGCGGCAGATGCGGCGCGCGGGGCGGGGCGGGGCGGCTCAGCCCTGACAGAAATTCCCCGCCCGCCGCGCCTCAGCCGTGACTCGCTCGTCGCGGGGAGATGAGAGGCGGCGCGTTAAACGCATTCGTTCAGTCTGGGTTAGTTCCTCGCCGCTGCTCCCCCGCGTGCGACGCCGGGACCCGGGGGGACGTTGTCCCGTGGCTTGAGATGCCACCAGAGCCACCCCGGGGTGCCCTGGCCAGCCGCAGCCTCCCCTCGCCCCGCAGCCCGTCCCTGCCAGTTCCCCGCGGGTTTCCTCCCGCGCCTCCGGCAGCCGCATCGAAGCAGCGGCCGCGCTGCCCTGAGGAGAGCCCGCGCTGAGGGACGGGGCCGTGCCACCCGGAGAGGTCGGCGGCCAGCCCTGTGCCGGGGGTCTCGCCGGCAGCCCTGGGTGGACCTGCGCTCCCCGGCGGGGCAGCGGGAGCCGGAGGCTTCCAGAAAGTTCCTCAGGGAGCGCTGCTGGGGCGCTGGCTGGCGGTTTCCTACGCCCGGTGAGACGCCAGGGCCGAGCCGCCTGCGTGTGGGGAGAGGGGACGGGTCTCCGCCAGCGCACAGCGGCGAAGGGACTTCCCGCCGCCTGATGGGCGCTCCCCGCCGGGCCTCGGGGCGCCCGTGAGGAGGTCCCCGCGGTCGGCACTGCGAGCCCGGGTGCTGCACGGCTTTTGTTTGCTCTCAGTAGCCACCAGAGGGCGGCACGCTGAAATCTTCGCTTGTAACAACGGAACCGAGTGTTTAGATTTCGTTTTTTTTTTTTTTTAAAGGTCAGCACTGGTAAAATTACGATGGAAGCTGTCTATGGGAAAATAGACCGTGTCAGCAGTGTTTGATGCCACACAATTACTTGTCCCCACCCGCACCACGCAGCCCTTTCACCCCAGTCACTGTCCTGTATGCCCGCTCGTGACCTGCTTTCATTCTGTGCAGAGCTGTGTGTATTTCCACAAACAAAATATTTTAACTGCATATTATATTTTAATTTGGAAAATGAAATTTGGAAAAGAAAAAAAGAACTGGACTTCTGCACAGTGTCATGTGCTCAACGTGCATTCAGGAGTCCAGATGGTGACTGAGGCTTACATGTGTTGACGGGTAACCTGTGGAAGGATTGGTGTGGCAGTCAAAACAGGTAGATGTGGAAAGCTAAGCATGATCAGTAATGATTTGCTGTATGTTGGAAACTGACAATCTATAGATGTGTAGATGGTGCTGATGACAAATAGATTTTGAGTGACCAGTGTAAAGACTGACATTTCTGCAGAGATTAGAAAAGAAGCTCTGCAGTGTGGGGTGATGGTGTTTCTTTGTTTTTCTCAAGAGCTGAAATCTTAACTTGCCCCAGCCAAGTACCAGAGAGTACTATGTGACTGCTTACCTTCCTTTGCAGCCAGAAGAGAATCAAGGACACACACACTTTTACTCCTGCCTTAAACTGTGGCATGTTGTTAAAAAATGTTGCCATCTCACTTCAGGAATAAAGATGTTTATTTTTCATATTTTTGGTCTGTGTTTTTTGTATTCATGGTCTATGTTTGTACCCCTTGCAGTAAGTAGGAAGCTTCTTTAGGCAGAAGGCTCCCTTTCCGTAGGCAGAATAGCTCTCTATTACGATGTTTTGTTTAAGCCTAGAAGTATTCACCATTTTCTTCAACAAAATTGTTGAATCACAAAAGAACTGAACAAAAAGGACAACTGAATTATGTTATCTTTTGCTTGCTTTTTTGTCAAAGTACCACTGAGTTTCTAATTTAAGACTCTACAGGAATATAAGTTAATAGAAAAAGCTTACTCTTACAACAGTACTCCTTACTCAGTTCTGGAAGCTTAGAAGGTTTTTGATTTCTTAAGGAGTTTCACTGCCAAAAGCACTTTCTAATTTCTATGGTTAGATAAATACTGAGATCGAATACATACTTTGTTTTGTGTTTTGTTCCTGCTCCTGTCCATTACAGAGAATGAAAAGGACTGGAAGTGGTTCCTTGTTAAAATCCAGGCATGCAGTTTCTATTTTAAAACACAAGTGTATGGGATTTTTTTATACTACACTACTGCTGACTTGGCTCTAGTTATACATAGTTCTTTGCCCTCTGTCCAAGCCATTTTTATCTCCACTGTTCTGTTTTAAAGAAAACCGAATTGAAAAAGAAACATGCTTCTAATTCACTATTTTTTAACCTCAATGGAGATGAAAATTGAAGTTGCTCTTGAGGGAGGAGTAGTAGATGGACCAGAACTACTTAATAGTATCATAGTCATAATTCATGCTGGTCACATCTTATTATAGAAGTACAAATTGTACTGTTCTTGAAATTTCAATGCTTTTTTTTTTTTTTTTTCCCCACCTAAAACAGGGATTTGATCTCTTCATTTTCTATAAAGAACGTGGTGTCTTCATTGACTTCACAGTACAAAATCTTCAAGCAAAACCTGACTTCTCTACGGAGTGTGAGGTAAATAGCTTGATAGCAATAATTAGAAGCTGAGGTTTTCTTTCTGCTGAGTCACTTCTTTTCTTATCCCCTTTGTTTATAGGTAATAAATAGCTTGTTACTAAAATTTTATAAATACTTAGAAGTACAGGAAGGCTTGTGTGTATGCTACATTTGAGAAATTCAGTTGCAGCTGAGCCATGTTCCTAATGATTATATTTAATCGTTATGATCATGGGCCCATCCAAGTTAATGTGAACTATAGATAGACCAAGCCCAATGGCAGAACCTCAGCAGCCTCTTGAATTCAGTAGGCTTTTCTCTCCTAGTGAAAATTACAAAAGTATAAAAAGGAGGAAGTCATCCTCTTGCAGATCCATGTGTGCCAGTGCTGCTTGCAGCTGCTCGTTGCTGCTCCCCAGCTATAGTTTCTTGCCATCACAACTTGTAACCCATTGAGAGCCAACTGAGCAGTCCCTGCACAACCCTAGTTCTGCTTCAGTAAAAATACGTCAGATTTGCTGTGGCCTCCACAAGGTGAACAGCTGATTTTGCCAACTCTGCGTATCGTAGCTAAGGTGCTGGAGGTGCGCTCATCTCCCTGTTTTTAACTGATGTAATTATGCTGTCAAAATGTTGATGTATAAACCAAGCTACAGTGTGTTTGCAACCCGAGTGTGAACTTGGATGGTCTAACACTTCTTTCTAATTACAATTTGCATATTGTAATTATTTAAGCTGAAAAGGATTAGTAAGGTGAGGAGAGTTGCTTCTGTCCTTGGAACTTGGCATGGCTCCACCTCCTGCCCAGCTCCAGAGCCTCTCCTTGTGGCAGAAGAACATGGGAGAGCCTTGTTAGGGTACCGCCTGTCAGCCTGGGTGGCTGTGTGTATGGCTAGGAGTGTGGTGGCAGGGCAGACTGTGGTTGGTGGAAGAATTGGTACTATGTGGACCCTTTTGATAGAGGCAGTACAATTCCTTAGCTGCATTCTTACCCAGCTACAAAGATCCCCAGAAAACTAACAATGTCTCTACAGCAGATTGTATTAATGACAACATTCCGAAATCTGTATTTCAGCATTTCTGAAAATTTGATGCAATATAATACATGAGATGAATCCTTCATCAGGCTTACAGAAGTCATCAAAGAGGTTCTTTGGGAGTGGTAGGGGAGGGAAGAAGTAGAGTTGCCCAGACAAGCTTTACAATTTCTTTTGTGACATGTAGTGCACAGCAGAAAGAGGAACCAGACGTTTTTCTGTGATAACCACAGATTCTGAAATGAGAAACAGCAGGTAGGAAAATTCAGCCAGTAAAAGACAGGAATATCTAGCCACTGTAGCAAGCTTTTAAGCCTTTCGGTGCTATGTCTTCATAACTGAAGTGTTACCATGCATAGGTGTTGTTTAGGAGAGATGTAGCTCAAATAATTTTTCACTTTGATGACCTGGACTGATGTTCTGCAACAGGGAATGCTGGAGTAAGGAGCACTGGTTTCGATTCCTTTCTGCTTAGTTCAAAGATCTGCAAAAGCTTTATGTTGTTAAGCGAGTCAAAATTGCTACTCTCTGTTAGTATTATGTTCCACAGCAGACTTATTTCTCCTTTCCTAAGTCCCTCTAAAATTCAGGTGCATATTTTTTTCTAAATCCTTGGTCTAGATCTTTATCACAGCATGGCTGGGGAACATCAGTGATTTTTACTTGCATTAGTACGTGACCATCAACTGCACTTCTAAATACAGTTATTCTGTTGAAAATAAATGCTTGAATCCTTCCAAACATGCCCCCAAACCAAAAATGCAATATCCAGCGTTTGTGATTAAAATGGATGACGATTTCCCTTTTCAGAGCCAAGTCCCCGAGAAGTGTCCGCAGACACACCTTTCCTTTAGCACAAACACAGCGTGGCCCGCAGCTCAGAGGAACGCAGCCCCGCGGGGCAGCGGCCGGGGCCGCGCTGTGTCTGCGGGGCTGGACAGATCCTCGTGGCCGGGCTGTGCCTTCTGCCTCCCCATACAGCCCTGCTCCGGGGGGAGGCAGGCACATGTGCACCGGGGAGATCTGTTGGAACAAGAACGGGGATGGTGCAGGTGCATATATGTACGTCTCTCTCCCTCTCTTACCATCCACCTCATGCCCCTGAATTGCCAGCTCCAGAACATAAAAACAGGGATTGTTTTAATAGAGAAAACAAGGTACAGAAACAATGCTTAATGAACAATCTCATTGGTAACCTGTTTGTCTGGAGCAGACATTGCAAGACTAATTGGCAGAGGAGTGTGAAGCAGAACCAGCTGGCAGGGAGCCCTGTAGTGTCCTGCCCCATGGCCCTTTCTGCCTTGCTTGGGAGAAAACATGGTAACTTGAATACACAGCTTTGAAATTAATCCTATTAGACACTCTTCTGCAAAAAAAACAAGAGGCACACAACTTTCCACTTTGATTAAACCAGTGTGAATCAATTGTAAAGACACCCCCTCCTCCCATTATGCCTCCCATTTCCACATGCTCTTGAATAGAAATTAGCAGAAGGCTGTCAGGACCTTCAGCTGTTTTTGAAATCTAGGTAGATAGGAGGAGGCTGTGACAGCTTGATCTGCTTTGCTTATTCAATTAATACACCATCCAAGGAATGAACAAGTTACAAGAGATCAAAAGGAGCTGTCATTGTACTCAGTGTCCCCTGGTGGGTTTCAGGTTTTTCACAAGAACAAACTGTCTGTTCCTGGGGCGAGGGAAAGACTCTTCTATAACTGAAACACCCAAGCTACAGTTTGTCCATGCCTGTCCTCCTCTTCCTCAGACCCTTCCTGAAGCAGGTGTGTATTCATGGACATCTCTTCTCAGGTGCAGATGTGTTATTACTATCCTTAAGGACAGACACGGGCCTTGCACTGATTTACTTTTATTCTCTGCATTAAAACGTAAAAGTGAAGGGAGAAATGAAAAACTTTATTGCCAGTCAATGGGCTGAGAAGGGGCGAAGCTTTTCTTACAGATCTTCCTGGTACTAATGGTTTTAGCTTGAGGAAATGAGGTGTGTGCTGCTGTACCGTCTGTCTGCTGGAGTCCTCTCTAATACCTTATGAACCCATTAATGGCATTGAGCTGAATTGCCTCAAAGACAGAGTTTCTGTAAATTCTGTGGAAATGGGTGGCTGAATAAAGGGGAGATTCCACTTTTCTGGTTGTTTTTAAGAGGACAATAACATATTCTGAACTACTTCATTTGAGAACTCAAAGTACTTTTAAATCACCTGTGCTAACAACTTTTATGTTTTCACTGTTGATCTCTCAGAATCTTTGGAAATTTTAGGTTTTTGTTTGTTTGTTTGTTTTCTCCACAATCTGTTTTGCATGGCTATTGTACAGGTAAGTCTTTAGTGTTTTCAATTAAAAAAAAAATGAGAATAGCACAAGTGGGGAAAAAAAGCACCATTGAAACGCACTCCTCGGTTAGAGGAAGCCCTGCAACAAGAGAAAATACTAGTGTAAAAGGAAAATGATCAGATTAGGAGGGGAAGTTTTGCTTTACTGTTATAGCACTGAGTATTATCAGTGAAACTCACAGAACACATGTCACTGGAAAATAGCATTTTTTAAGGTAGAACTGTAGCAAGCTCATAAACAAACTTCACATCTGCAGCAAACTGAGAAGAAATGATGTCAGGTTAAGGAGAAGGATCTCAGGCCCTGCTATATCTGACATTAAGGAAAAAAACCTGTAGTGACTGAAACTTGATTAATTTCTGAGAAGGAAAAAGAAAGACGAGATGGATTATTTTATGCTGTAGCACTTTAATCCAGTTCTTCCAGCAGTAGAAAAATGGTGATTCTTTATGTATTCAGCAGAAGTGAAAACAAGTGTGCGTCTCTGCTAGCTTTCAGTCAGTCCTCATTAGCTCTGCTCCCATTACGGTCTCAGAAAAGTAGGCCTTGGGAAGAGGCAGTGTTTGTGTTTCCTGTTGCTCTCTGCATGGTCTCAGAAATAAGACAGCAGATTAAAAATAAGGAAATACATTATATTAAACATGAAATAACAGCAATTTGCACACTGTAAGGAAGAAAGCTGAAAAGATGTTAATAAGCATTATTTGTATCTGAACAGTACACTGTTGCCTTTGTATGGCTAAGGTGGAAAACTGCATATATAAGTAATTTATTGATTAAAACAGCTTTTAAATAACCACAAAACTCCACCGTGATCCTTGCTACTTTCTGTCATCATTGTATGTGTTGCAAACCCCGTCATATTCTGCACTGTGCGAGAGTGAAGCAGGTTTGGATTGCTAGCACCCCCAACCCCCAAGCCTGTAAACAGAGTTCTTGCTTTCGTAGCATTGCCATTTGAATCTTGAACAGAATTTTTGTGAGATCAGCATATTCCTATCTGTCAGACAGTGTTTTTCAGTGTGAATTTAACTCCACTTCTGAAGAGCCAATAATGTTTGAGTACATTCCCATTTCCTTTGTAATTCATGCTTAGATGGTTAGTCAGGCTGAAAATCTGCGGAATAATTTGGGTTACATGAAAACAAACATCACCGCCCCGAATGGCAGTCCCTTCAAATCAGTGGGAGGCTTTTCTGGTTGACTTCCGTAGATCTCGAGTCTGACCGTTATTTGCTGTCTCTGTGGGCAAAAGGTTTCAGGCAACTTCTTGCGCATTCGCAGTTGTGAAAGGTTCAGTGTGTCTCTGCTGGGCAGTTACAGTGATGGGGCATGACTCAGCTCTGCCTCTGCATACTTATACTCAGCAGTATAGGCTGGATCTTTTTCCCAGTGTAGGCAGGGCTGCTAGTACTTGCACCAGTTTCTGTTGCAAGGGTATCTGTTTATTGGCTTATAGCACAAATAAAACATATGGTCTGAAATTTTTCATTTTGGTGATAATTTTTTTTCCAGAGTAAAATCACGGAGGAATTATTATTATTATTATTATTATTATTATTATTATTATTATTATTATTTATTATTTATGTTAAGCTGTTATTTTGGAACAGATACTTAATATACAGTAGCAATGATGCTTCATATCATGAAAAACTCTTTTACTCTGTACCCAACTTTGAATAAATTTTGAACTATCATCTAAACACTGGAGTTTATATGTGTTCAGCAAAGATTGGCTAGAGCTTAACAGCTAGAATTTCTACCCGCATAGAGGCTTAGACTGTGAAGCAGCTGGTGAGCAATAAATTCATACCCCAGCTCATTTTGTCCTAATATCCTGTGTAATCAAGCCCTGGATCTGTTGTAAATCATGTTGCTTATGAAAAAGAGAGGTCAGAAAATCAAGGTGTATTAGAAAAAATAAGCAAATGGGGATCTCTAAGTTAGGTATCAATAGGTATTGCTATAGCATTAGAAAACAATTGAAAATCAACACTGAAATCAGATCTAATTCCTACCCAACGTTTTTTGTATATGTTCTTTTATGTTTTGGACTTGAATAGTATCTGGCCATTTTCAAAATGAGAGATTGTTGGTGGTTTTCTGAAGGCAGTGTTTTCCTTTCTCACATAGGTGGCTAATGAAATTTGTATGTGCTTGTTTTTAAATCTCTCTGAGCAACTTTGTAATAATTTTTGTGTCTTGACAAAAGCTGCTTCTTGGCTAAATGCCAACAAGGAATAGAGCTCATCGAAATAACCATATCTATCATGTTGCACCATTGGAGAACAGGCTGATAAACGTGCCATTCTAATAGCAGACAGTTATGTAGATAAATTGATGTTGACCTTTTATGACTTTCAGCGACCCGTCCTTCTTTTAGGAAAATGGGTAGGTGCAATTTCTCTTTCACGAAAGATTTATTGTCACGTAGACCACAGGCAGGGAAAATGTGAACCAGCCTATTGCTATTTATTCCCTGGTCAGCTTCAATCCTTAGGCCACTCTATATTGGCTTCGTTATACCCGTCCCTGCCAGATATTCATCATAGGATTTATTTTTCCATCACAGTCTTTCTGAAACTGTGATAATGAGTTTATTTTAACTGCATTAATGTCTTCTGAACATACAAGTTTAGAACTTGCAAGTATGTAACTCAGGCTGATTTCAGAAGAGCAATTAAGTTTGCAATTGTGTTTTGGAAGACAGGATCATTATATACCTTTTTCTTGTACTGTAATAAGTAAATCCATGACACAAATATTCATTTTCCTGTCATAACTGTAATGAGAGCGACTCTGGAGATGCATTTACATCCAAGTAGTCTGTAATGCTGAAGTTCAAATCTTGGATGTCAGCTATGATATCAGGTTCCTTAGCATTATTTTGAGTATTCCGTGATAAGTTAACCAGTAGGCTGAATTCCTGAAACTACCCTAATTTTGTCTTTTTCACACTTTTAATGGTGGAACTGTATATAGCTGCTAAACCATTATTTGTATGGAATAAGTGACTCTCCAAGTTCAGTTACATTTTGTTCCTTTTATTGACACACTAATTACTGAAGCTAGCATATAGAGCTCCTGCCCTCATCTGTAATCTGGAAGATAATAAGGTACCCTTAAACGTTTTTCTTTCTTTACCCCTCTTGCAAGATGAAAGTGGATCAATAGACTATTCTATGGCAAGCTGAGCTGGTTTTATAATCATAGTGGCTACCAATTGAATCAGGTAAAATTAATTCACTCCAATTGCTTATCTATTGTAGTTATTTTTAAGAATTCTGCTTCACAAAATGTCTCTTCACATGACTACATTTTAAAGAAAGTATCACAAAGCAATTTGTGGCATTCAATGGGTTTCTTTGGCGTGCAGGTGACAGCTGAATGCCATAATGAAGCAGTCAATAATTACATGCAACTGGGAAACCTTGGTGGTCCCACTGGGATCAATTACAAAGTTCTGGTCATTTACAGATGAGTGGCTGAGTAAGTAGTTAATTGAGCATGTACACTAATAATAGGAGACCTCTGTAACCAAGGGCATATAGTGGGCCTTGTCCCACTTGAATAGCTCTTCCATTAAAATGGCTGTATTAACAATTAGATTTCTTTAAGCTTGTTTTCACTTACATCAATATCCGTTGTGTTTCCCGTGTCTCTTAATAACCTTAGAATTAATCTATTTTCTCTTTGATTGTGGTTAGGTGACCAGGGGGATGTCAGTGTTCCATTGCAGTCACCAGCCTGTTGGTTTTAGTTGCTGACAATTTCCTTGGACTCATTGTTACTAATTTGCATGGATTTGTTTTAAGTTACGAGATCAGAAAAAAAGTTGAATGTCAAATCTATACCAGTAATTAGGAGGAGGAGGGGAAAAAAAAGCCTCAAGCTGTGCTCATATGAGCTGTAAAAGGCAAAATACAAACTGTAACCCTAAAGTAAGAAGTGATTTTATTTCTAAAAAGCTTACCAACACAAGTTGCTGAAGCCATTTCAGGCTTTGTATTATTTTTGACATAGACAGATGAATTTGTTGCCAGACTGCTCAGAGGTGTTGAATTAGCTCTGTATAGCCTACACAAAAATTTAGACTTTAAGAGAAAGTTGCTGATCTGATCATCTGGTTAATCACTCCAAAAGGTAGTAATGATGTAGGTATTTAGTGTGTATTGATGCTGTTTTGCTTCATTAATATGGGCTCTCTAGGCTGAGGTGCTGGAATATTTTTACTTGCAACCTTTTGTTACCTTTGCTTTCTTCACTTGCCCTGTGTACAAGTTTAACTGGTATAGAACATAATAATTCTTGAATAAAAAACTTCTTCAAAGCATTCTCTTGATTCAATGATATATTTAAAAACTTGTTTACTTTAAGTTTGCATATTTTCCTGCTGACTAAAATGTTATGGGAGGGGGTCAGGGGGAGTTGTTTGCAATAGCTGAATAGCTTGCTGAGTCGTGATCTCCTAGGCTCAAGTGACTGTTGTGCCTGCGGGTATATTTTCTCAAAGATGTTTTTTATTTTAATTCTGTTAAGTTAATAATTTTGACAGTTTCTTCATTGTTTTTTAATAAGTGATTTTAAAACATTCAAAAATGTACAAAGTGTGCTAGAGGATGTTGCTTTGTTGGAGAAAAACATAGCTATATGTCTCATTTAGGGTATGAATGTTAATCCTTATAGACCTAGTCATGAGGCAGGATGTACCAGTCTAACCAATTGCAGTGAGTCAGGGCCGAACTGGATTTAATTCGTAGGTATGAAATATAAAGAAATGAAACACTTCTTCATGTTCCACACTGGGCATCCTATGTGGATAATCCCACTTGAGATCTTTCAGGTTTTAACCCCACCACGACTGGTCACCATTTAGCCTTACTTGGTGAGCGCTGTAATGTGGGAAAGGTGAAAGGTAAGTACAATGATTTTGCTTTTTCTGATCTTTTAAGTTTCACCTCACCTGCTGCCTCTGTATTACCGTTCTGAAATGCTCAGCAGAGCTGAGGAATTCAGTGTGTTCAGTAGGGTAAATTTGATCCAAAACGCTGCCCCACTGAGTATAAGGGAATAAATTGAATGTGGCTAATATTCTATTCCAAATAGTCCACAGTTTCCTCTGATTTATGAGTGGAGATTTGAAACTATCCAATGAAACATTTCTCCCACTCAGTCTTGACTTGTGCTGATCCTTCAGAGTCCATTTCCTGCGTTGTGGTGCACTTAGGTTGTGATCTGGGGCAGTGGAGGATTCATAAACATTCTGTTGTGAGTGCTTACAATTACCTTACAGAAGACAATGAATTTTATGGTTATTCTCCAGGGTTCCTTAAAATGTGCTGATCAGCAAATATGTATGCCTGTAAGCCAGTTCAGTAGAGCAACTGTGAAATAAAAACACAGTAGAACACAAAGCAGAGTTATTGTAGGACTGGAGTTTTAGAATGTCAAAAGCATCTAGAGAATTTAGGAGAACAAATCCCATTGAAAATCAAAGAGATTTGTATGGTTAAATCCTCCAGTTGTTTTGGAAAAACTTCTTGTAAATGAATAAATATAGGGAAACTGTGCATTCACACATACACATTTTAAGAATAACTATCCTGACTGACGGTTAAAAGAAGCGTAACTCTCGTGACTTCAGAGGTTCAAATTTCACTCCTGGTGTTTTCAGGAGATAGATCTGGGGCTGTCTGGAGTGTATAAATCTCCATTATCCTGCGGTGGATGTTGTCTGCTTCACTGCTGCCTTTCATTTAAAGACTATATAATACCTTGTTTTATCCAGCACAACCATACCAACTGATACTTGGGAAGGTAATTTTTGCATAGGCTGCTGTTTGCCTGCAATCAGTCAAGTAGAGTCTAACTCAGCTCTGTTTTAGTTTGATACATATCTACCTTAAATCCCAGCATATCGGAGGAAGGCCAGCAGAAGCCCAGTCAAATGACAGTTTGCAGTATGCACCACGTATGTTTCTCAAAAGTACTATTCTTTGAGATTAGGTTTCTGTTACAGTGTTCAGTGCTGAAGAAGTGGTATGCTCCTCACTTTGAGTTTAAATGCTGATGGCAGAGTAGGTATGGACATCCATCCTTTGTGTATTGTTACTGCAGTGGTGGTAATTCCTCCCTAGTCCAGATGGGTAAACCAATGGAAGGATATTATACACATTCCGGGGTTATTTTTAAAGCAAAGAAGCCATTTTTATTGTTTGTATTCCAAGAAGGGTCTGAAGAAAACCTGAGATTTGAATACATATCTTTTTTCCATGCTCCCTGAACCTGTCCGGTGTGATTGCTTCAAATGTTCAAATTTTGTCTTAAATGCAAATGTTTTATCTTATTTTTAAATAAGACTTATAATGGATGAGGATGAAAGAGAAAAAGAAACAGTAAAAAATATGAGAAATTGAGAGAAACCTTCTATTCTCTCTGCTTAAACTGATTGAAGGAGATGTTCATACTTTTTACATTGCCCTTGTAGCTGTCATGGTAGTTAACCAGCTGATATTTTGTTTTGTTGGAAGCAAGTCCAGCCAGAGTTTCTAGATCCCCAGGGAACTGCTTTTGCATGGGGTGTGATGGGGCAGCGTAGGAGATTAAAAAAATGATTATCATGACAGTTAACTATTAACAAAGATTGAGAGATTTTGTGCTTCTCATTCACAGATACCCCTCTTCTCCACTGGTGTTTGAATTATTTCTGGCATCTTTTGTTAATAAAATGAATGAATTTTTCTAGTACTCTGGTACATTCACAATTGCTTAGATTATTTAATAGAAAATTGAATACCCCCTATAAGTTAAATTACCCCCCAGCAGTCCCTGAATCCTAAATTTTTACATAGCAAGTTGAAGAAATACTGCGAACCAGAAGACAGGTTCTTCCACCCTTCTAGTCAGTAAGCTAGTAGAAGATATATCACATGGAGCAGACCATTTATTTTAAATTAAAGAATATTTTTTGTAAATTAAAAATAGCCTCGTTCTTATCACCAAAATCAATAGAATTAATCCTAAGATCAGCAAATTTAACAGTGTTCTGAATGGGGATCTCTCACACTGTACAGCCCTTCTATACTGAAGAGTAAAAGATGGTGACAGAGATGGAACAGGGTTACCTTGGTACCTTCCTAGGTCTTTACTGCTGAGAAAGCTATCCATCCCCCTCATCTGAATTTTTAGACAGGATACCTGCCTGCAAAACATGAAATAAAACAGGGCAGCTGCTGTCAGAGCCCAGGCATAACGGGAGGAAATACATTTTTGAGAAAAATTGATAAAAGGAGAAGAGGAAGGCACTATTAACTATTGAAATGGGGAAGTTGGAACAAGGCATTCAATTTTTTAAGGCAACTTATATTTCCGTCAGCCAGGAACTGGGATGTTCTGAGGCCTGGAGTTTGTAGAAGGCCTGTAGGAACTGCAGACAACAAGAAAAAAAAAAAAAAAAAAAAAAAAAAAAGCAGAGATGTAAATGCATCATATCACCTATATGAGGGTGAAAACTGAGAAAAGATGAATATTTTGAGAGAGAGAGAGAGACAGAGGGCAAGAGAGAGCGTGAGGGAGAGCACAAAAGCACGCGAGAGAGTGACTAGGACTGGGGAAGGACATTTCAGTCTCCTTAGCCCAAAGGGCTAAATTCATTCTGAGTGAGTGAATAAGGAACCAGAAGGAGGGCATGATATTCTGGTTTGAAAGATTGATTATAAACTTAGGAAAATAAAGAGACAACAGGAACAGAATTTTGCAATTGGGAAAAGATAGCTTCTATTTTAAGGTCTGTGAGCTTCCCTTGTGACTGGGAGAAATGATGTATTAATATTTCTGTGGTAACTCAGGAGAGATGGAATTTGCAGTTATGGGGAAAAGTGAAAACTAGTCAGCAAATAAAGCTGTAGGACTGAACCATTTGACTGTCACGGAAGTACCTTTGTACATGCTTCACAATTTTTACTCTAGTTTTTGAATTTTCACTATGCAAGAAAAGTTTCTTTAGGACCTGTGGAAGCCTGGGTGAGTAAAGTCTTGCTTTCCTACACTGAGACACTTATGAAGAGCAAAGGGACCAAGGGAACTGACTCATTTTGACAGTACACCTGCACTGGGGACAAATACGGCTGAGGAGCAAAATTCTGCTTGTGCATGTGGCTACCTAACTTCATAGTTGTGCAAATTTAAAATACAGCTTTTCACTGAGAAGATGGATGACTTTGAATTTGTGAGAGGGAAGGGCTTAAAAATGTGTTCTGGATAAATAATTTGATAGCGTTGTATCTTGAAATGAGCTGTTTATCCATGTGATAGAGACAGCAGAGGCATTAGTAAGACAAACCACCCTGCCTGAGCCTTCCAGTATGCCCCTACATTACTGTAGAAAGTGAGAACCTCCCAGGAGGTGCAAGAGCAGTGAGTCTTCTGGTCACTCTGCCACTCGCGGCTTGTTTGAGACGGCCAGAATGGTGCCAACTGGTGCTGGCTGGTACGGGAGGAGTCCTGAGCAGCTCTTCGGATCAGACACCCTACAGCCAAAATAAGGGGACTGTTTTATTTTCCCAGTAATAGTTCTCAATGTATTTCCGTTCATGCTGAGGGGATAAAATTCCATTAGTTATACCAAGAAAAAAAGGTGCAAGGAATTGCTTATGTAAAATTCAAAGAGAAGATTATCCGAATTACCATCTGATAATGGAGGCACACAGAATTAATGATAAAGGTACATGCCTGTGTACGTCAGACCTTTGACTTTCTAATCCTGCCCAATTGCTGCAGTCACAGAGATTATTTTTGTGAGCTATTGCTCAGCAAAAACAAAACAGATCAACCATAGTTTATGGAATTAGATCAGCCCTGTCCTGAGGCACTGAGCGCAGAATACAAAGCTTCTGGCAAAATTAAAGAGAAATATAACCTGCTTGTCCTCCTTAAATCTGAGTGAGGAAAGTGCATCTGCTCTAGCCATAAAATAAGTGACTTGTTTTAAAAGACAAAAGAGCATCAATATGTCATTCTGGAGCTACATTTTTTGCCGTGCAGAATTGCTCTAGGGATCACAGCAGTCAGGGGTAGAGAAAGACTGTTGAGTCCATTCCCCTGCACTCATGGACATAATCCCCTGCTGCAAATACACGGTTTATTAAGGTTGCAATGTACTTGCTACGGGAATCAAATCTCTAATAACATCATCCGTGAAGCTCTGGAGGAGTAATGCTTCTTCTCTTTAAGATGTGCACTGTGGATGGTTTGCACCAATGCTATAAACTGGTAAAAGGGCAATGGTGTGAACACAGAGCAGTAAGAAAGGCCATTTGAATGAAGTCATGTATGTTCAGGTTATCTGAAGGCATGGAATGCTTTTCAAATAGGTCAGTGTTTGGTGAGAAAACTGTTGATCTGAGACACACTTAAATTCTCCCAACAGATCTTGAATTTCAGTTCCCATCCTAGCACACCGCAGCCTAGAGGGGCAAGGAGTGCTGAACCCCACAGCAAGTCTGAGGGGCAAGTGAGATAAGAAAGTAACAAATTCAGGTGCTATTGGAATCTTCTTCAAATAGCTAAATTAAAGGCCAAAAGAATAGTTCTATCAGTTGAGACTGAATAGGGGGAAGAGATTTAAAGAGCAAGGTAGCTTTATAGTATCTATGGTGGAACATAATTCAGTACAGGCTTTTGCCAAGTTCTCTGTCCCGCTCTCTTCACTGTGTGATGTGCGGCTCTTGCTGTACAGCTCAGCTGCTAACAGCAGAGTTGGAAACAGCCATATGGTACAGATGTCTGTGCTTGTATCTGGCCCAGCATGTCCTTCCTCCTCCACCTACTTGAGGCTTTTGTAACTGCTGTGACTGCCTCATGCATACTCGTGGGTGCAATGGTAGGAGCACTAGGATACATAGAGTGGTGGGTAGAAGCCACTGTGTTTGTGGATTGCAATGCACATCGCGAGCCTCTCTCTGAAACCTAGAGACAGCACATTTTGTATAAGTGTCTAACTTGGGTCACAAGAGTGAGCTTGTGATACGTGCCTCATTTTTAACCAAGCTGATGTTTTTATCACAAGAGACTCAGTTCTTCACAGTAAATTTAATTCATTCTCCACTTGCCTGCCAGATCCTCAGGGCTGCTTCACTTTTTTTCTGTTGTAGGAGCTGATGTCTTTGCAAAGGCACATGAAATGCAGCTGAGAATGGTATTTTTTTTTACTACCTGTTGCTTTAAAAGCTCCATGTAGTATAAGACAATACAGAGGAGAAGCCCTGAAATCAGGGCTATTGGTTTTCCTAGGATTTTAGTTGAGGTTTCTGAAACTTGTATCTCACTCAGGGTTTCAGTTGGACTTGCTGCCAGGGTCCACAGGGAAGGAATCACTAACCCTCAGAAAGCAGCTTTACGTGAGGATGTTAAAAGTTGGTCATTCAAAAATCAAGATACTTAATTGCTAAGGATTTTTTTTTTTTTAATATCAGTCTTTTCTTTAAAACCTGCTGCTAATTGTTCACCTGTGCATATAAGTATAGTGTTAGAAATTTGGGATCTGAAATGGTATCACTTTAAAGCTTTGATGTTTACCTTTTAGAAAGTTAGTTACAGTCATTTTTTCCTTTCCTAAAATAAATGTGAGACAAAGGATTGAATTAATCATAGATACAAAGGCTGCCTGCAGCAAGGTAGCTCATTAAGATTCGTTTTTGCAAGATCTGTGTTTCTTTCAGAATTTTAATCTCTATAGTATTTTTTTTCTTTGGTTGGAGTGTGTGTAGTATTCTGCAACAATGAAATGCTTTGCTGGTCCATTCATCATCCCTTGCCTTGAGCAAAGTCTCTACAATTATTTTTGTGCTAGTGTTACGCTCAAAAGTTTTATTATCCTGGTATCTGCAGGCTTCTAGAACTTGTGCAGTGGAAGATTCACATTAGAGAAAATGCATTGTTGCCTCTGAAAACCCATTCTTTGAAGTTACATCCCTTTGCACAAAGTAAGCTGTTTATTTTGCCATTGCTATTCTCTGGCTTATAGCACCACCTACGAGTTTCTTTCAAATTGCAGATGCAGGCTGATCTTTGCATGGTTTTGTGTACCTTCTTCCATGATGTAGCTGCAATTGCCTGCTCTTCCACATGCTCAGGAGAGCATCGATGACTTCAGCCATAGCAATTTGCTGCCACTTAGGACTCTGGCTCAGTGATTTTGTTCTTGTCTTAGGAACCACTGAACTTCATCCAATTCTAAAGGTCAATAAAAATCCCTGCATCCCATTTATTCTTCAGATCTGGATTGTAATTAATGAGGGCAGGGGAGAAGCCATGGAAGGGAGTCTTTATTAACACTAAGGATGGTCCATATGCCAAAACTTGGTGAACTAGTGTAAAAGGGCAGTGATGGAAGATCAGGTCCAAAGACTGAAGGTCATTATGAGCAACCAAAAGCAACCTTCTTGTTCCTTCATCAAGTGGAGCAGTGAAGCTTGGTGCTGAAACACTTTTTCTTTCTCTCTTTCTCTCTTTCTCTCTTTCTCTCTTTCTCTCTTTCTCTCTTTCTCTCTTTCTCTCTTTCTCTCTTTCTCTCTTCTCAAAATGTTGTCAGTTTGACAAGTTCGATTGCTTACATTCTGTGAGAGAGAAATCAGTCTCACTCTGTGACAGGGATAACAGAGCTGCATGCCCCAAATATCGGTAAATTATTGCAATGGCTACGGTGTGTAATGGCCTTGGTGGAGTTTTTTCATCCCAGTCTTTCTCGGAGCACAGTATTCCTCATGTACTTTAATGGCATTATGTACACTTTGGGAAATGTCTATCTGTAGCTGTGCTGTCAGTTAATTCCTCTCTCCACTGTAGCTGACAAACTTCTACTCTGGTGGAAGTTATGATGACACTCTTTATTTTTTCACTTCTGTTATGAAACGGACGTTATGTGTACTTACAAAAATATAAGGCACTTACCAAATGGATGCACTTCACAGCTATCAGAATGGCTCACAGACTGGCCTTGCAGCTGCTGTAATAGAAAACCAAGCCTGGGTTCATACAGGTTCTTCTTGCTGTTGTTAAGCAGGAAAAGGAGGAGATTATTCTGTTCCATTTGAGAAGAATATTGTGTAAGTTGAAAAACTTCGTTTGCCCCTTAATTACACATTTAGTAGTGTATTCAATCTGAGCATTAATTAGGACTTGCTTGCCATATGTTCATTTGAAACTTCTTCCACAGCATGTGCAATGCAACCACAGTCACTAGTTTGATTTGGGTGACAAGGTTGTTAGACAAAGAAAATACTTGATGGAGGAGAAGTGGAAAGCCTCCCAGAGCAGTTGTTGCTTTGTCATGGTGTAATGGCAATTTAACAGTGCCATGGGAGGCTGCAACTTTGAAGGTCAGAGCTCTGGGACAAGAAGGGGACTTTGACAATGCACTGTGTGGTTCAGGAAGTCTTGGCTTTGTTCAGTGTCAGAAAAGAGATGCTGCAATCTGTTTTGAACCGGGTGTAGAGTGCTACTGCAGACCCAAAGACCCTCATCAGACTTCCCATGTGACCTTGGCCTGGTCGCAAGGACTCTAGTTAAACGAGCAGGTGCCAACTGCTTCAGAGCTTAAAAAATTGCTGCCTTGCAGCCAGAAATTACCACCCCTCCTACTGAGGTGGTGAGCTGTCCTGGTTAGTTTCTTCTGACTTGGAGCAGAGCAGCATGCACAGGCTGGCTTGTGCTGGTCTATTCTTGCTCTGCACTAAAATGGACTGGGAATGCACAAAGAACATTCCTATTGTCAGTTATTCTTCCCTTCATTTTAACTGATAGAAACAGCCCCTTCCTACCTTGCAGAGATATGGAGAGAGGCTTATTAGCTGCTTGGATATTGTGGAAATGGGAGGCAAATATGATAGAACTGGATCTTTAAATATAGCATTAAATTAACCGAGGAAACAGAGCTCTTTTTTGATAAGTGCTTTGATGTTGAACCACGTTTGCTTGGACTGGTAAGGGTTCTTTTCACATCCACCATGGTACCATGGGACACAAACCTCAAACTCCAAGCCTGCTCTCTAAAGTCTTTGTATTCAGATGATTGAGGAGTGCACTTAATACCCCTGTGCCCTCAGCTGTACTAGTGATAGCTGCTCAGTTGTTGCTTGTTTCTGTGCTTTAACTTCTCTGCCTTGAATTACTCACCTCTAAGAATGGATAACGTGGTACTTGCCTCACAAGGTTGCTTTTGTGTACTGGCTAGTAATGTACTTTAGTTGTGGAGGAGGGTTGGATAAGGGCTAAGTAATACAGCCTCATTATGAGAGACTGCATTTACTTTTGATGCATTCTATTGTTTTGTAGCTCTCCTGAGCCAGAAGTTTCCAGCAGTTAAAATTACCAGGGTGGAATGAGCTAATGCACACTCACAGCCTTAACTCTATTGGTTTGTTTATATTCTACCAGCCTGGGGACTGTGCAGTCCTAGCCTCACAACACTGCAAGTTAGCACTCATTATTTCAAAAACCCTACATGCCTAACTCCTCACCTGTTGTCTTTAAAATGCACTGAGCTTGACTTTTGCTTTAGGCTTTTAAGGAAGCTACAGGGCTTTGGGCTTCTTGCTTTAGCAGTCAGTGGGCTAGATCAAGTCATAGGAAGGCATTTGCTCATCTGGAGGGAGCCAGTTCGTAGGCATTGCGTCTAAAACCACTGTACTTCGTAGCAACCGTGACTTGTACTCCCTACATTGCTCTTTGTACAGCAATAAGGGGGAAAAGAGATGTGCCGGCTCCAGGTTAATTCAATTTCTTGTATGCAACAGGGATTTTTACAGTGCATCTGATAGATGCACAGATCATTTGTTAAGTTTTACCTTCCTCCTTCACCTCTTCATTGCCTCATTCCCAAGAAAGTCAGAGGTAGAGTAACCAGAAGTAACAGAATAGTGTTGCTTTCAGCTGTTACCTGGCTGAGGTGTCCAAGGATGGAGTAACAAACCACTGTTCCTGGATTGGTCCCAGGCTGTGCGAACAGTGAGCAGATGAAGGGGCTGTGGGCCACAAAGGTCTGAGTTTTGTAGGCTCAGTAAAATCGCTAGCTGAAGGTGCAAACGGTAAGTTCCTCTTGGTGACAGCACCTACTTTCTAGATCATCCTCTTTCTGCTGCTGTTCCTCCCTGAGCTGGTTGCTGTCCTTCAGCCTCTTCTAGTCTGTATTCTGTCACCCACAGACACACACTGGGAAAAGGGTTACTTTTAGCCTGTTTCCTAGCTACACAGCATGCTTCTCCAATGGGGTTAGGTGAAGCGATTTTCTAGACTGAAGACTTCATAGATGTTTTGGAATTTACTAGCACTCAAGTGTCTGTGCCTTTTAGTGGTTGTGTGGAAATTGTGTGAATACTCCCAGAAAAGCATTAGCAAAATCAAAAAATGTATTCCTAGCAAGAGAGCACATAATCTTACAGTGTAAAAGGATCCATTAAATTCCCAAGTGTGTTACTATTAGCAGTAGGTGTTGTCATAAACATTTTTTTTTTTTTTTTTGCCTGGGAGTAGTCCTATTTCATCACACAACCATGAACTTTCTGACAGAGTTACTAACTCCTGCTGGTAAAGTTTGAAAAGCACATTGTTTAGCTGCCATTCTGCTGACACTTTTACATTATTTGTCTTTCCCTCACTTCATTTTTTTTTTAATTGCCAAATAACTTTTGCAAGAGGAAGGGAGTCAGTATTTGAGAATTCATCTGCTCCTGCTGCTGCTTCCCTGACTGAAGCCATAATTAAATTGTGGCATCACAGATGGCTGCTGTGGAGGTGGTTATGTCATAGGAATGTGGTTTCAGGTGGGGACAATAAGAACTAGCAGAAGAAGAAATGTAAAGTAATTATACAGGTTTCATACTAGCTACTGTAGTAACAAAACCGAAAAACACTCCTTCTAGTTCCAGCAGTGAGGCAAAATTGCTTCTAAACTGAGAACAGCTGAAAAGTTTTGCCTATCATGTCAGGTGCTCCTCTGGATTTTGTTAATTTGACAATCAGATTACCCACTGGTAAACAATATAAGATTTGGTTAGTAGTGTGTATCATGGATTTTAGTTAGCTTTTTATTATGTTACATATAAGAGAGAGGTAGATTTTTTTCAACATAGTAACAGATGCCAATGGTAATCCAGTAATTTATGACAAAATCTGTTATCCTGAGAACAGTGCTTTAGATGTCTGTGGGCACAGCTGTAATAATTTAATTCTTTCTTTTAGCAGTATACATTGGTGTCATACAGAAAAGAGGAAGGCCAAATGATAGCAGAATACCAGCTGAGGAAGCTTTAGTTACAGGGAAATCAAACAGTGGCTTTCATATGGGGGCTTAAGATGCAGAACCTCTGCTGAGTTGGACACTTCAGGAGGAAGTCTTGCTCTGTCCTTGCGGACATGGAAGCATGCTTGAGCAGACCATGTTTTTCTGCCGAGACACCCTCATTTCTTTCACCCTCTCCTTATTTGTTTCAAGAAGAGCAAAGGAAGCAGTACTCTGAGGCCTCGTTTAGTCCAGAATCTTCTCTGTCCAGTTAGCAAATATCCTGCATCCCTGATTTTAAGAATTAATTTGACCATAGTCCTCTAACTAGTTACAACATTACTAACTTCATCTTGAACGGTATTAATTTTCAGTTATCGGGGAATAATATCTGGAAATGCTAACAAGGAAGGTCTGCTTGAACTCTTCTCCAACTGCTCTTTACATGAGGGCTCGGTGCTGCAGTTTTTTTCCCACCTGATCATCTTAGTGCTGACATTGATCTACCCTTATTGCTTAAACTGTATTGCTGCTCGTGCATCTTGCATAGATGTTTTCCCAGTGAGTTCTTGATTTAGTTTCTTAGCCTGCGTTTGGGTACATAGCCCTGATGGGGTCCCGCTGGGAACCTCCATTTGCAGGTTAAGTTCACGTAACCTGGTTCCTAATTCAGCCACGAAGGGCCTCTGTCCCCTTGAGGGTTTTATGTCCTCTGCTCTGTGTCTCAGTTTTCCCTCTGTAAAGTGAGGGTGGAATAAATCTTCCTGTAAGGAGAGGAGTGCAGTGGTAATACATACTTCAGCAGATAGGAACAGCACCCACTGAAGCCTCCTTCCTTCATTTCTTTCTCTGGGAAGAGTTAAGTTTGCAAGGAAAATGGACTTCTGAAGGTCGTGAATCACTGCCCTCATGTCTGTGTCACTCCACCGGCCCTTTTGCTACTTCCTATGAGTCTTCTGATAAATCTATTCTTCCAGCTGGCTTTTCACACACTGTTCTAGAGAAATAGTACGTACCAGTTACAAATACCTTCTCCTAGTATTTCCTTTTGTTAGTCTTAACCTGCTCATTGGGAACTCGGAGCAGTATCCAGCTTTACCACCCAATATGATGGTCAGTATCAGACCAGTGATCCTGATTTCACCGTCCCCCTAAGAACGTTATGAGGGCACTTGTCCTTTTTTTTATGCAGTAGCATATAGCTCTACTGGTGGGTATTTTACAGAATGCTACGTTCACCTGCTATCAATTTAACGATTCCACTTGCAGTTCAAGGTACTGTTCCATTGCTTTTATTCGTATCATTTCTTGCCTTTGGATCTCATCATTAAACGTGGGATGGTCTTTGCTATTTAACTGAAGTTCATAGTAATCTCGTAAGTTTCTTGCAGTTAAGACAGGAGTGTTGTTAATTTCTTCTGTGTGTAAATTTATCTTTCCATGATTTTCTTTCTAATATTGTTTGCTGAATACAAATCCTGCTAGAATAAGTAAGATGTTCTGGGTTTTGGGGACAAGAAAAGCTGTACCATAACTATTTTATTCCTTAATAAGTAGAAGGTGAAGTAGGATGAACTCAGATGGGCTCAGCCCTCTCCAAGATTATTGCACTACTGCATTTGAAGTGGAGAAATCTTTTATTTGTGTTTATTCTTGCTCTCCAATTTAATTCATGCATTTGAGAAAGTAAGAAGAATTTTTAAAAAATATTTCCTATCTTCAGATTTCAGGAAATAGTTCCCACTGTATGTTTCTGGCTTACACAAGCCATCTGTAAAAAAAAATTAAAAATTCTCTGTTGGAGTATCACTCTCCTGTATATAACTGTGCCTTTTCCTTCCTTGAAGTTAGGGGCCCATTCATTTATTTGCATTACCTTTTTTCTCTGCACCCACAGTTGCTTTAATTTCACAACGTCACTTTATAGTCAGGCCTTTGTCTATCTGCTTTACCCCTCCAATGGCGAGATCACCCACTAAGCTGAGTCTGCTCAAGAAAGCCAAACAAGGTACAGTTAAGAATTCCTGCTTTCAAGTAGGTGTAAGCAAAAAAGAATTTTAGAGAGCCCATCAAAGGTCTTGGACTGCTTGCTTTCTTGCAGAGAGCAATGTGGCTTGAAAAATGATGTACACTTCACTATTTCTACTCTGCAGGTTATGTGTGGGATATAGGCAAAATCTGAGAATCACTGAACATATTCATAGCTCTCTGTGCACTCAAAATCTGCAATCAAATTGGCTATCATCATGCCATCAGGTTTTCTTTTATGGTTGCGGCTGACTCAAATGGATAGTAAATGCTAGCTTTGCAGCTGACTTCTCAATCACAAAAATACTGCTGTCCTTGCATCTAACTATTCTCACATAATGCAGGCTCCCTCCTCCCAGGACTCAATTGCAGTGCCACTGAACTGGTGATAAAACCTGAGCACTAACAGCGTGAACAACTGGCATTCTTAAAGGTAAACACGAAGACTTATCACTTGGCTGCTGCTGCTGCAGATTGCGATAGGGAGATGAGTGCTGGGTTGTGGCTATTCCAGATGAGAGATTGCAACAAAGGGGGGAAGAAAAGTATCTGTTCTCGATAATGAATCAGTACTTAATAGGTCTGACTTGCATAACTTTGAGCAAGTTACCTCTTAATCAAGTTGTCACAATTAAATACATTTTCAAGCTGCTCAAACAACATAAAAATTAAAGCTACTTTTCATTTTCATCTTACATTAGCTTGGATATTTTTTGTTGTGCTTAGTAGGTCCCAGATGCTAAAAACTGAGTATCTGAGTGCAAGTTACTGCGCTTTATAATGCAGTTGCCCTATCCGTTGCTTCTTGATTTTTTTTCATGGTTTCTACAGCCCTAGAGAATATGTAATATTGATGATCAGATCTGAGGCATACTGGCAGCGCTAGCTATGATATTTGGTGTTTCTTCTGCTTATGACTATACCATGTTTTAGCTTGTACAGACACCTATGTTTGTGCTCTCCACAGAGCTAATTATCTCAAGTGCAAATTCACTCCTGTGCAGTTCTGTTTCTAGTTTCACATTTAGCCAACAGGACGCCTCCCTCCACCACAAAATCTGTGCTCAGCTGCAGTTTAATCCTGTTCCTGCTTGTGTTTCAGAGTCATTTGCAGCTTTGAGCTGCACCACACCTGAACTGCACTAGAATTTAAAAACAAGGATTCTCTACTTCTCTTGCCTGGTGGCTGATCTGACAGGCATGCCTGAACTCCACTAGGGCCTTCCCTTCTAGCCAGTTCATTTGAGATGCTCAAATCCCTGGAATGAGTCAAAGCAAACATTAGGAGCAGGGGCATCCTCCTGTTTCTGCAGGTGAGTGGTATTTCAGCCATTTGAGAATGGGATGACAGAGTCATTCCCACTATCTGGCCTACTGAATACTTGAAGACTATTATGGCACGGACCAACTTCCGTATAAGAAATTGAGAGCATATGTCAGCCCATGGCAAAGCAGAGTTTTAGGACACAGCAAATTCTGGGTTCAACGTAAACAAAGAAAATATCTTAATTCAGGTTCTGGTACTGAATAGAGGTGAACAATCTGATTTCTTTTCAGTATTCCCTAGAGGTCAACATCCTAAAAACTCCAAATGGTTTGAATTGATACCTGCCACCTATGTGGTCACTGTAGGGTCACTTGGCAACCTGTGAATTCCACTCAGTGCAAGGTTAGCTAAGAGTTTCATTTTGCATATCATTGATCTACCCTTAGTCTTTAACCTATGAGGAAACAAAAAGAGTAGGTGTGACTGCAAATCAACACAGAGAAGCAAATAACCCCTGCCCAGTACATTGGAAGTTCATAATCTAATTAGCTGATAAGGTTTCAATTTCTTACTGATACAGGATTCAATAACCTGCTTAGCGACAGGTGACAGAGAACGGAGGTCACAGCTGTTTTCCAATAGGGCTGCCACTCCCTAGGGGACTTGCAGTTGGGAACTCCATCAAAGGTGGTAGTTCAGACCTGCACGGTGTCTTCCTAATTTCACATTATGAAGCTGTTTATCATGCATACCATTTATTTCCTGACCAAGCAAGGATGAGGTGGATAAATGACTGGACATATGCTGCATATCCAGAGCTTAAAAATATCTCTGTGAATCCGGAAAAAGGCAGAGCTGCTCCATATGACGGAGGGGAGAGAGTGCTAATTGCATTCACATTCATCACTTCAGGTGTGTGAGTTGTTGATAAGGTGTTGATAGCTAAGATAACAAACTGCATCCCCATGTAGCATCCCAAATCTACCTGTTGCCTCTCTTCCTAACCATTTCTACAGCCCCTCCCTGAAGCAGGGTTTCTTTCTTGATTTGCTGCTAGGTTGTGTGAAAAAGCTAAGGGCAAATATAGCATTAAACCAATTCCTTCTCTTTAATAAAATAGCAACTCTTTTGACAAGGGCAGTAGCCTCAGTACCACGGGCTGAATCCTAGGCTTGTTTCACCATTGCTTGGGATGGTGTCTGATGGCAGGATGTGCTCCGTGTGCGATCTCCTAAAGCAGAGTTGCTGTATCTGAGCCACTTATGAGTGGCCCAAAGGCTTCACTTTCTCTTGGAAACATCTCAGTGTTGTCGTTATTGTGAGTGGTTTCTGCTGCTGTTAATTAATGTGGGTTGAGCCCTATTATTTGCTGAGGTGAGACAGCAGTGGGAAGAAGTCTTGCTGCAGGAATTACTAGGTAATGCACTTTTTATTTTATTGCCACTCTTTAAGGGGAAAGGGATTTTTGACCTGTTCCCCTAAGAAAAGAAACAGTGTGCTAAGCTTGAAATTTTGGAGGCCTATTTAGTGTTCATCTTTAACCTGTGCTGACCTCTGTCATAGAGTACCTTGGTTCTTCCTCTGAGGAATGCTTTACCCTGTAAAGAAAGTCCAGCATTGTGCAAAATTTTAGGTGGGTTTCAGTTATAATCTTCTGTTAATCATGTTGTGGGCAGGTGGACAGAACATGGAGAGTTGGGATTGCTGTCACAGGCTGAAAATCCAAAGGAGGATTTCTTCAATGGTTCTGGGAAAATCTATGATGGTTACTTATCTTGGAATGGGATCCAGTACATGTAGGAACTTTGTGCGTCTTTGGTTAAATACTTAAGAAGCTCATTTACCTTAATAAGGATATTTTGAGGTAATAGCTGGCCAAATGGTATCTAGAATATTGGGGTATCCGTTTTCTTTCTCAGTCTGTTTTTATGCATGCTACATTAAAAAAGCACTATGTTATATCAGTGTGAAATGAGCTTTTCACTGCATGGATTACAAGGTGCTAAAGAGTGAATGTGTTGTCTGATTCAGACCTTTTGAATGTTCTTCATGGTAGTCTTCAGGTTCTTAATTATGTTACATTAATTGTATTTTTTTTTGTTTAAAAGAATTATGCTTTCATGTTCAGTGTGTGGCAACAGAACAGATAATGAAAAAAGTACAATCTTTTTTTCATGTTCAGCTCTCTCTTTCATGGTGTATTTGTGTGCCTATCTGTACAAGCTTAATAATGCTTTAACCTACTTTTTTGCATTTGCTATGAAATAAGGTTCATAGAGGCTCATGACACTAACCTCTATTTTAAATCACAGGAGGAGGGGAACGCGCCTTGAAAATACTGCTTTAGATAGCCAAATGCTAGATTCTCCAGAGTTATACAGGCAAACTCTGTTTATCTCTTGCTGGTGTGCGTGGCTATTTCAGCAAATTAGAATATGATTAGAATAATTTCCAAGTTGCATTGTCACATCATGAGCATAGTTGAGAAGTAATCTGAGTGTGGTAGGTGGAAAAGACCTGGAATACAAGTTCAATTTTAAATTCTTCAGTGATGTGTATTTCTTTACCTCAGAAACAAGAGGTCTAGTTTTGAACTTCAGAAATAGAGCGCATGAGGATCCTGAGGAAAGCAGAAATGTATCCCCTTCATAACTGGCAGATCTGCTTTTGTGAGAGGTGATAAATATGGATGTTTAATGTGCCCATACCTGCGGTACGGACAGCAGGAACAACATTTGCTGGAGAGCAAGAAAGATTCTCCTTGGCTCTATGCATGATCAAAGGGTCTGTTATCAGTGGGGCCCCATTGCTAAAGGGGTGCCTGGAGGAGGGTAGGGACTGTAATGAACTGCACAGAGCCACATCTACTAGTAACCGATTAGAATGAAGGAATATAGCTTAACTTTTGAGATCTGAGCTTGAGTTTGCAGGGCAACAGCTAAATAAAAAAGCCTTTATTTTCTTATAAATAACACAAATTTGATCGGTAAAACAGTGAGACAGTAAATGTGTAATCTCGCAATGTTTTACTGAGTCATTTTTTGGAGCAGAACACCACTTTGTGTTCCCTTCTGGCATTTATTTATCTCTAAGGGATGCTGCAAAAATTGAGAGAATAAGATTAAAAAAAAAAAAAAAGTTTCCAGAGCTCTCAGATGAGGTAATTGTATACAAGATTGCAGAAACAAGAACAGAAACTGACCTCCGGGTGTTCAAAAGCAGTAGTCAGAGCTGTTTTACTTAAGCACTGGAATTTATTAAAGTTAACTCTTGTATAGTTTTGTCACAGATCAGTTTTGTCAGAGCAGTAATGTGACAGACTGTTGAAGAACTGGTGCCAACAGAATGCAGCTCATTCTGAGCTTCATTTTCCTGCCATAGGATGGTTGAATTTGTATCCTAGGTGAATAATAACAGACTGAAATCTCTGAAATTAATAAAATAGCTCCTAAGAGTATAATACTTCTCCTTCAGTCTCCATGTATATTATTGGGATATACTCAGCAGTTGCTCTTCATGTGAACACCTATATCCACATAATTTTTTGCCTCTATTGCTGAATGCAGACGATGATGATGAAAGCTCAATCTGAAGAGCCCATACGTATGGTAAAAATGTTGCTCAGTTAAGTCTCCAAATGAGTCCCAAGTAAGCCATGAATATCTAAACATTCTGTTGCTTTCATGATTTTTCTTGTCAAAGTATCACTGAAAAAATGCATCCCTGAAATAAGAAACCTGGGACATCTTAGAAAAATATAATTTTTCAATAATTGTTGCCCCCCTTATTCCTTGCTTAGTACAAGTCATTTGATACCGCGTATCAATGAACATAAAGTAGTGCCTGGAAAATAGGTCTTTAAACTTCTGATGTGCAAGGGATCGCCAGAAGGATACTATCCTGATTGCTGCTACAGACCTACTCTCTGGAGGTTGATTTAATAAATGCCTTAAAATTTTATTTTTTAATAAGTATGGGATAATTTCTAATCAGACTTTAAAATGTGCAATAATGGAAAAGCCAGCTAGATTTTCTTTCCGACCCCCTCCTTTATCGTCGAGGGAGGAAAGGAGTTTTCCTTATTTCAGAAGTTGCTAAAAACACTCATTCAGGATTTGTGAATGCAGATTCTGGGAAGTATGTAGGAACTGTTAAATTTTCATTCTCTAAATGGCTAGTTGGGAGTCATTTTCTCAGCTCCTGAGCATAAGCTGAAACAGAGAACAGATTGGGCAAGTGTTATGAGGTACTTTGTGTAGATGTTCTCAATTTTGAGACCCAAAGCACAGATGAAAAAGTCTTAGAAGGATGCACTGTCCAGAAGCAAGTGTTATACACAGGCCAAATACCATTTAAGATAGTTTAAGTGGTCCCAGAATTCCCTGGACTCGATGTTTTCCTGGAACAGAGAATGGGAATCACGCTAGATTATTTAAATGTTTTTCTGTTTGAATTATGGGGGATTGAGGTATGGGGTAGGATCTGAAGACAAATCAATTACATTTTTGCCTACAATCAAGTATTTCACCTCCCGAGTCTGATGAGATAACTGGTAGCACCATAAAACCCCATCAGAGTCCTGTGTATTTACATGAGAGGATCTGGAGGTGCGTAGACTGCCATACTGGAAATTCACTGTTGTTATTTTCCCCCAGCTGGAACAATTGTTTTCTGGACTCCTCTTTTAGCTAGGACTTGAGTTTATAATTTGAAAACCAGAAGTTGCATTTATCATTATTAAACTCAGCATTTTTTTGATTGTTTAAATAAAACTGGATCTTCTGTATGATTTCATTCCAAGTTCAGAAGTCTCTGCTCTGAAATTTGTTTCAGTTCCTCTGTAGTCTAATGTATCCTGCACCTCAGTTCAGTTTAGCTCCTTGTCCAGGTTACGAGCAGCAGTTTCACTGGTTGTGAAACTGACTGGCGAGCAAGTGACTATGATGGCTGCGAGGAGGTTTCTCCACCTTTCCATTGAAGAAGGAGGTTTTCGGTGCTCTGTGATCACGGTATTGCTCCCATGGTATTGCTGTGGTCTTCAGCTCAGGTTGGTGTTTGTCACCGTATGATCCCTTTCTCAGGGAAGTCAGCCTTAGGTTACTGAAGCACTGACCATTGCTAGTGAGTTCTGCTTAACTCAGACTAATTGCTCACTGTGCAGAGGGGTACCAGATTTTGAGGTCTGATCTCCTAGCACAGTAATTCCTATTTCTACTTTCATCTGGGATATCTCTTCATCTGGTACGTTCCAGTGCAAAAACAAAAGGCAGTTGGGAGAACTGAAGTATTTCTGTAGACTTCAAGTGCAGTTACATGTGATGGGTCTGTCACCATGCAGAAAATTCCCAGATGACAGATGAGCAATGGTGTCCCAGGTAGCGTAAAGCATTTCTGCTTCTCCCGTGAGCTTCTAGACATCTTCTTCACCTTCATTCTTTTGGGTTTGCAGAGGGTTGAGAATGAAGAGTTTTGTTGTTGTTGTTGTTGTTTGTTTGTTTTTGGTTTTATGGTTTCTTTCCCCACCTCCTTACATTCCTAAACTCCTCTTGTACCCATACCCTGAAAAACAGTGAAGATTAAGTTAAAGCAGCCCCTTGATCTTCTGCTGGTATGCTCAGAAGTGTTTGAATGATTTTTCATGTGTGTGCATGGGACTTCTGTTCCACTTACATTTCTCTTTTGCCCCAAACAAGGATAAAATGAAAGTTTGAAATTAAACTTTTCTGGTTTGCTAAATGACAATTCAGCTTTTGTACTCACTGTCTGGTTAGTTAAGACCTTAGGAAATTATACCATTCTCACTAATGGATTGTTTATTTTGAATAATTCTGAAAGGCACTCCAACATTGTTGGATAGAAATGTTCTGCGTGGTGGTACATTTTGTGTAAAATACTTGACATTTTAAAATTTGCTTGGGAAGGTAAATGAATTTAAATGTTAATTTATTACAATGGGTTTCCATGATGAAAAATTCAAAGGTGGTCTGCTCACACGTTCAGATCAGGGGAGAGTTTGACTCTTACAAGTCAAAATAAAAGGGATTTCTATATAATGCATGAATGGTGTATAACTTCAAAGGGAACTTTCCTGGGGCAAAGTTTCAGTCTGTCCTTGTCTAGCTTCTCTTTACTGGAGGGGGTGGGAGATGAGGGAATAGGCATAGTGGGTTGCTTGAAGGGTTAGTGAAGTAGTACAGAGACTTTCACTCCCATAGTAGATCGTCAGCTTGAATCCAGCAGAACCCATGACCACCGACCAGCTGTTAGTTCTGCTGATTGCTAACCCTCCTTGCCAAGGGGGTGATGGCACCGCAGTCAGCATCAACCTGAACTTGAGACAGAATGACAAACAGCAGTCAGTGTTACAACGCTTCTTGATCTGAGGACCTAGTGAGTTTGTGATATAATCTGTAGAGGGAAATATCTTTTTGGATCATGGGACTGAAGAGGCTGTTGAATTTCAGCCGGTGTGTAATACAATCCCTGTAATAAACTGAGGCTGCATTTTAGAAGAAGTTAGGCTGGGTCTTTGCCCCCTCTACTGCTGTTGGAAGGCTGCCCCAGGTTTCTGTGACGGCCTTTGCCTTTCCACACTGCCCTGGGTCAACCATCCCGTTCTAGGCATAGGAGCATCTTGTCCTGAGGGATTTTCTCTGAGCATGACGGATGTAAGCTCGGAGTGTGGCAGCCCTGGGATGCACGCACAGCAGTTAGCTACGCTGTGTTGGAACAGGGAAGTCCAGAGACTGTAGCAAATGCTGTGGTCACTGACAGACAGCAAACAGACAACTGGCCCTGCGTACATGAAGATAATCTATACATGGTTCCAGATACCTGGAGTTCTCTTTTGCTTTAGAAAAGTGGAAAAAAAAAAATCTTGCTTTTTTCATGCTTTTTTAATGTGGTGTTGCCTCTGCAATAGGTGTGACCAAGTAATTAATTTTGAGTTGTTTGACCTTCGTTTAAATTTAAAATCAGAATCTGGACATGTATCAGAAAAACAACAACAGAAATAAAAACCAAAACAAAAAACTTCAAAAAAATGGAAACCAATCAAGAAACCGTTTGATGGATCTTAAATTTTATTTTTCTGCTTTGGCAGCTATTGTGTCAATGATTATTCCAACTCTGTTTAAAAGAAATTCTGTTCTAAAGAATAGTTGTAAGATAGCTTCATGTTTCCCAGGGACTGGGAATCATGCATGTAATTTTTCAAATTAATGACAAGACTTGGATTGAGTGTGTACTTTTAGAACAAAACTGTCTTGTTAAAAAGTACTGTGTTTAGACAGCTCACAGCAAAAGGAGATTAAATTGCTGGATTGGACTTTTATATGGCTTGATTGATGAGAAAACTATGCTGCAGTATTCATTGTTTATCAAATCTCACTTGGTCAGTGGCACTAACAAAAACAAATGTGTATTGGATGCATGATTAAAAAATGGTATTGCAGAAATGTGCGAGTAGTTTCAGAAAAGATTCCTAGAGCTCTGCAGGGGCAAGAAGTTAAGAAATGCTGAAACAGTAATGTGAGGCACTGCACAATGTAACCAAGGAGACATCAGGCACAGTCGTCTTCATAGAAAAGGACTGCTTCTTTGTGATCTCTTACTGAAGGGCATTGCAGGAATAACCTGCAAGTGCTTTTGTAAACAACTGCTTTCTCCAATTGCCTTTTCTCTCTGCCCCTTTTGAAAATAAACAACCCTAACTCTTGATGGATGTCTTTTTATTGTCACTCTTCAGATGTAACCGCCTTTGCAATGAATTATACCTGCGCATTACAAATTATGTCCACCTGGCTGCAGAACTTTTATCCACAAGAGGGGATGGGAAGCTTATCTATATGATTGTCTGGTTTAGGTGTCATATATTGTTTTGATTAGTGCACTGTTGTGGGTTATTTTATCAGGATGAGAGAGAACCTGCAAGATGGATTATCACAATGTTACCCATTTAGAAAAAAGATGTTGTCATATGGTGCCAAGTACACTGTGGACATATTAAATATAGTGTCTCTTCTTCCTGTCTGTGGAAGTGGATTTAGCAAATGTTGGATTTGTGCATGCGTGTGTGTGCAGTAAGAACAGACTTGGGATCCCATTTCCTCTGTAAGTGCATACCCTGAATAATAAGCAGGTATTGCTTGTTCATTTGTAGGGGATCCTGAGGGGTGTGCGTGTTAATACACTTATCTAAATGTGGTGTTGGTGAAAATCAGTCTCATATTAGATGTATATTGATGTAATGGGAAAGATACTGGGCAAATATCCTCTAGCTAGTCTGCATGGAAATTCAGCTATGAGCTGTGAAATGTTATCTTGGCTAGTTTACATCATTCCCCAGGGAGTCAGTTTGAACCCCGGTCCTTTATTGGATTATTATTATTTTTGGAAGATAATTCTCACTACATTTGTATTCATGAGACAACGGACAGCAGGTAATTTAACACCTGCTCTCTAGTCTCTGTCAGCAAATGGCCTTCTCCTAGTGGGATTTATAGCTACTTCATGTTTCGAAGGCGGAGAATTCAAATCCTGTTTAGTTTGCTGTGCTGTGAGCAGAGCTACAATATCTGCCTTCTTTCCCTCTGCCTTTTAGCCTGGTTTTAAAGTAACAGTGCTGCTTCTAATCCAAAAAAGAAAAGCTGAACTCTGGAGGGGGTTAACAATTGTTTGATCCTGTCAAGGTCATCTTCCTCTCTAAAACAGGAAAAGGTGGTAGTGTGGGGGAGAAAGCTAGGGGAAAATTAGCCTTAGTCCCCTGTTATTTACTGTGAATATTTTGTGGGCTTCTTGATTCAGTCCCTGCATTGTGTCTTCCTCTTGATTCTGAGGAGGAAGGATCTGTATATAGGCATGAGGCAAAACTGCATGTGTGTCCTTATATAACTGAGGTCCAGAGCTATAATCCGCAGAGGCAAAGACTGGGTATTTGTGTCTGCACAGTTCCTGTTGGGGGGTCTGACTTAAGCTCCTTTGCATACCCCTTCAGCTCTGTTTCAGATTCCAGTTATGGATTCCTTCAAAAGTTCTAGAGAAAGTGTAAAATGGGAAAGGAGGAGGAGATTTTAAGAGATAGTGGTATCTCTCTTGTAATTCACATTGCATTCCCTTATTTCAATGGAATGTGGCTGAACTTTTTTTTTGCAGTACTTAATCTGTAGAAAGAGAATATATGCTACATTCACCCTGCTGCAAAAGCTCTGTGTTTGGGAGATCATCCTTATCTGCAATGGTTACCCTAATGTTAATCAATAGGAATAAACTAAACTCTACTATGTTGTTCCAAAATGAGAAAACTGCCTTTTGGTTAGAAGGTAATCGGCATTGCCCAATAATAGACAATTATCTTCTCACAGCAAAACTGTGTAGAAATGTTCACCCCAGGGGCTGAGAGACCATTTAACTATGCTGAGTGTTCTCCTGCTATTTTGGCCATGTAGGCCATTGTCAACAACCTGTTGTTGATCTCTGTCTCTTGCTTAACAGGTTAAGAGTACTCAAAGACAATGTGAATTTTATATCATTAGAGATGGGACAGAGTTTGGGGAGAACCTCCTAAATTAGTGATTTTCTAAATTAGGGACAAAGACCTTTTAGTTTAAAAACAAAACACATCTGTGTGACTGGGGAGAATAGCTGTTCCGCAGTAGCTTCACAGAGGCTGGAGCAGCCATAGTGGTTGTCCTGAGCAGTGGAGTCGGGGCGTGCGGTAGCAGCAGTTCGAGCGGAACAGAAGAATTGAAGAGACCTCGTGGAGAGCTGCCTCTTGGAGAGGTCATGCAGTCAGCCCGTGAGTACCCGAGCTAGATTTGCGTGCTGGAGTACTCCATCCCTTCTAGCTGTGTTCCCTTGGTATGGCAGACCATGTCAGGGAGCTAGAGTTACTTCTGTCCAGACGAAGGTTGTCCCATGAACAGAAAGGCCATTGGTCTGGGGGCATGTCAGTCTTGCACCTCTGCAGCGCTCTAGAGCACACCTCCTGTAAAATAAACAAACAGATTTTTGGAAGATAAATAAAACAGGGCTCCAGCTCTGCTTTACCTTCACAGAGGCAAATACACTTTATGGATGGTTGAGTGGGGGCTTTCTGTTACCATCTGTTGAATTTTGCAATTTCTCTTCCCTTCTGCTCTAGCATTTGCAGGTCTCAGTAGCAGAATTGTTGCTTGGAAACTCAATTGTCTTTTTGTATTTATGGGTAGAAAAGAGTGCTCAGTTTCTGTAACTTGATTATCACAACATTTGCGTAGATCTAATACTCCTGAACAAAGGCCATTTCTGAAGGGACGGGGTAAATGCTGTGGATTGTATATGTGCTAGTATCAATGTACTATTTCTACTTCCCTCTGTTCCCTGGAGTAGAAAATCACCTATGCGTGTTCAGGTTGCCATCACATGACTGTAGGTAAATTTGTTTGTTTGTATTTTCTTAATTTTGTTTTAGTTTTGCAGAGTACCCTGACAATCTATTTTGTCTTCTGGAGAAGACAAACTTTCAATACTTGTTAACTTGTGTCAAAAATTTAGTCACAACATGTTTCTTTGGTGTTAGAAGAGAACACAAGTTTGATTCTTTTTGTACAGGAAGACTATTTAGAGTTAAGTTTCTCTGAAAGAAAAGAGTGTGACTCATTGTATCTAAACTCTTGTTTCAGACTGCTTAAGAAACAAATCGTCCCTGCTTTTTCTTAGATTCACATTCCTAAATCAAAAAGCCTGCTGTCAGGAGGCTCACTCCATGATAGATTCACAAATAGTATGTTTGATGCTGATGACTGCTTTTTTCCTCCCATATACATTAACTTAAAGAGGTGTGTAAGTATCCTGCTGAGAGTTTCTCTTAAAGGATTCCTATGGGACAAGGAGGATTTGGGTTGAGGAAAGTTTAGGAAGCAGTCACAAAATCAAAAAGCCTGACACCCACCCACCTTTTTTAAAGTTGTTCACTCAGACCTTACCTCTTATAGTTCTGGGAATCGGGCAGAGAGGAGAGATTCTGGGTTGCTTTATAACACTCTTGGTCAAATTCATTTTCTGCCTTGTTTGAATGCATTATTTCTACATGGTCCTGGTTTCTCCACTCACCCCTGTCCTTCAGGAGCTTCTTGGAGGAGTGTGTTGTGGATAGATGTTCACAGCTTGGCAAGGAGCTTTGGTGGAACACTCTGAGTTTGGTTTCTTTGGGAATATTCATTTTGAGGGTTCAGTTTGAAGGATGGATTGGGAAACGGTGATCAGTGATCGTTCTCTCTCTCTCTCTCTCTCTCTCTCTCTCTCTCTCTCTCAACTTGCCTACTAATGTGTTTTGGAGAAGTACAGAGAAGATAGGATGGAGAACATGGAGCGACTGTGTCTTTTTCACTGTTCATGGTGTGCTTTGAGAGAAAAATAAGAGCTGCAGTTGCCAGCTGTAGTTATGCTCAGAAATCCCAGCATGTGAAGGTGGCTCTACTGACACACAAAGCTTAAGAGGGCTTTTGTTCTTATTGTCATCTGAGTTTAAACATTGCATCCTATGTTTTGTGCTCAAAAGCCATAGCAAAGAGTTATTTTTCACTCAGTTTTCAGGATGTATCACAAGGACTGAGAACGGAGCTAAATGCCATGGTAGGCTACATGAAGTGTTAGATCAATACTTGAAATCAGCGTGTGTAATGACAGCTTTGAAACTGATGCGCGTGTGAGCATGGCTGATAATTGCATTAAGAGTCTCTTAAGAGTAGCTTGGGGATTCATTTTGTTTAAAATGGAAGGAAAACAGTACCTATACAACACTATGTGCTAGGCATTCTAGTAAGCATTACAAATGAAGGCTTCAAAGGTTATTTAAGTGCTTTCTGCTATTCATTATGCTCCAGAGTAGTATTAAAATCTCTGTTCTAGGGTACAGAGCTTATGGGATGCTCTTTCCATTAGGATGGAGAGGGATGGTAGCCTTTGCAGTTTGGTTAATGCTTGGATGTTTTTTCTTCTCATCTGTGAGGGGATTTTCATATGCAGTTACATGTATGTGGACTTAAGAAACATCTATTTAATATAACATAAATGTAGGAATCCTACATTTGTGGTGTAGCCTTCCTTTAAAGGCTGGGTGTGCACCAGCAAGCGTCACCAGCTGATCAGTATTTCCACATCACACCTCTTGTAAAGTTTAGTGGTTTTGACTTTCTTCTGTGGACCGTGTAGGGATCTGAAGGTATGGGATGGTACCAAGGTACGTACTTACCCTTATTATTCCAGTGTGGCCAGAAACATAGGCTGTTTGCAATTGTGAGAAACTGGTCTGTCCATGAACTGGGATTGTAAAGAGTAAAAGGAGAGCAATGTGCTGTTCAGTACTTGCCATAAAGGACCGTTCTTGTTTTCCTGCAGAATATAACTGTTGAAAAAGACTTATAGCTCCCCAGTTAGGAACAGCCCCCAGTTAGGGGCTAGGTTGTTTTGTTCCGTTTGTGGTTTGGATGTTTTCAGCCAAGAAGAGAGCAACCTCCTTTTTCATTTTAAGGATTTGAGGATCTTCAGTATTGGACCCGTAGGCTCTTTTACTGCTATCTGAAGTTATTTATTGTCAGGTAGGAGGCAGCACAACAGTTGTTCCTGCAGAGGTCTCTTACTAGACTTTGCTCTTAAAATTGACCAGCTAGAAAAGATTTTGTGAAGGACATTTGTTCCCAAGCACTTTTCTTTATGGAAACTGTTGCTCTAACTTCCCACTGATCATTTGGATATTAATTCCTATGGTTTAGTGTTGTGTTTGTTGTCTACAGATCTTTTTATTTTATTTTATTTTTAAAATCAGTGTAGTATTGGGCTGAAAGTTGGCTTCGGCATAACATAAAAATGAAGATAATCCACCATTTCTGAAACAGTTAATGCTGGAGGCATTAATTCAGTGTGGTTTTAACTACACCTGTTGTTTGGATCTGCTTCGCAGTCTGTCTTCTTAATGTCTGAGCATGGAGCTGTGTTGAAACTGGCCTAAATGAGGTTAACTGGAAAGAAGAGAGCTGCTGTCAGCATGAAAGGCAGGCTGCAGAGAGGTGAGTCAGCACGGGCTTCAAGCAAAACCATGACTTGCTGAGAAGTGCAAGCAGCAAACTGTGAAGTTTGTTAATTAAATGCTAGCAGTGGGCAGGTGGGAGAGACTACATGCAACAAGACAGGAAGTTATGTAGGGTGGTTTTTTAAATATATATCTTATGAAATAAATGAGTTACTTTTTCAACTTTTTTCCCTTGCTTAGTTGCATTCAATATATATATATTTTTAAAGCCTTTCCATCCAATCCACTGTGTTTTCAGGATGATCTGGAGTTTACTAAATGTGTAGCAGCTCCAGACTCCTGTCGGCGTAGGATGGAGATTGACAGTGCCAGTGGCCAAGGCAGAAAGATCATGCATGGAAGCCTAGCTCAGAAAGCATAAAACTGTGCTAGTGTCTTTTAATGATACTACATAGGGTCCTTGCAAACATGAGGTTCAGGATATGTGGGTATTTCCAGCCAGGACCAAAAGATACCAGACTTCAAATGCTGCGATGTTAACAGGAGGCTTTGTACACGGGCTGGGAAGGGCTGCGTTTTTCTTTACTTGCTCACACTGAACATTCATGTCTAGTGAATGCACAAAGTGAAATCCTTGGCCTTTCATGTGAAGTCTTGAAAGATCCCGTGGCACTTTGCATAGGTGTAGCATGACTGCTGTGTGTGTGCAGGTAGTGCCCGCCACTTGAATCTGGGTTGGCTTATTCCATCCTGTGCACTTTTAAAAATTCTTTTACAAACTTCCTGGTAGCACAGAACAGCCATTCAGTTGTACTTTTCTTTTAGTATGTTGCTAGTATGTTCTAGGGTGGGAACTCTTATTTTCTGTTTTCTGGAGCAGAATCTGTGGCCGTTAGCATGATATAGGTATTTTAAAGATGGAACATAGAGAGGCACGTGCTATACTTGTAGAATATTTTACTCATCTTTCTTGCTGTCTTTATCTTGACATCTTTTGAAGGCTAAGCTCTGCCAGCAAGATTGCTTTAGCTTTGAAAGAAATCATACTATTAGAGAACTGACTTTAAGTAGACCTCATTCTACCCAGTGCAAAAATAACAATAATCTACCCAGAATCAACTGAGTATTGAAATGAATTGCCCATATAAAATTCATATGGATGTTTCTTTGGGAAGTGCTTTTCTTCACTTTGCAAATAGCAGCAATGAATATATAACAGGGGATCTGCTGGAACAGGTCCAGCATTTTACCTCTCTCTGCTAAAGCATTTCTCCATTTTGTTAAGGTGATGGAATTCTTTAGGATTTGTTTTCTAGTGGTGTCATGTACGTTAAATTAACCATGGAAGATGCCAAAGAAGACTCACCATGATCGTGGATCCAAATGTCATTTTCTTACCACTCCAATTGGTTGAGGTGCTATTTCTAGGGAGTGGAAGGAAAATCAGTTGCTTTGGACAAAGGTGTTTCAAAGTACCCTAATCAGACAGAGATAGAGGTCTTTCATGCCTTTGCCAGCTCCTAGGGTAATTTTTGAGGCGAAGCAGGAGTCGCAACATTCAACTAAGAAAAGCACCAGTTCCATGGAGGCACCAATTCTGTGTTTTCTTCAGTGAAAGACATTGGGTAACTTGTGGTCAGAACTGAGAAAGTAAAGGCCTTCCTAAGGGGGAAAAAAAAAATTATCCCATATCTCAGAAAATGATCTCTTCTGTGTAATAACCACCAAGTATACATATTCTACAAAGGAACCCTACATGAAGAAGACAGCCTCAGAACTAACCAGGTAATTCTGTTAACCTGTTGGAAATAGTTTGAGGTTTCTTGGGTCCAGGACACAGCTTGGGCTTCATCTTGTGCTAGCTGCTACAAGTTCCTCAGTTTTATCCTGTAGTTGGGCTTCCTAAGTCAATTTTCTGTGTGTTAGAGACAAAATCTGTATATTTTCCCTGTGTAAGGTAA
Organism: Anseranas semipalmata; assembly: GCA_013399115.1. Classification (NCBI taxonomy): domain Eukaryota; kingdom Metazoa; phylum Chordata; class Aves; order Anseriformes; family Anseranatidae; genus Anseranas; species Anseranas semipalmata. The sequence goes on from VXAA01003085.1 coordinate 369,943, forward strand.
GCAAAGCTTCCTATAAATTCAGTCCAGGAGCAGGGGTGCTCAGAAGCATGTCATAAGGAAAACTCTGTTAGGAAATTTGGTGGAAGTATGAAGTCTTCCCCTTCCCAGCACAGTCCTGCTCTGAGATCATCTGTAAGAGGGGGAGCTTTCTTGCTCCCATTAACAAGACAGTGTCTCTTCAAAGAATGTTATTTCTCTAGTAAAATGAGCATTTTTAACAGCATCCCCTGGTGACTCCTGTAGCAATATTTCCGCAATTATAATACTCTGAACCTGCCTCTTTGGGATAGGTGGCATAGCTAATTCTCAGTCACTTCAGTTTGTCTGTAATTTTCTTTCTTGCGTATGACAGGTCATTGCTTCATGTCTGTTTGGGTAAGCTGATCTTAAATTCTTGCTAGACAAAGGCACTTGCTACTGTGAGCTTTTACAGCAATTAAAAACAGTAGTTAGCTAAAAAATAGTTAACTCGAGGTAATTGCAAATTGTTTGAGGAGGGAGAGATCACATCAACCTTCACAAAAGGCAGAGAGAACTGGTCATCTCTAAGGAAACATTAACTAGTTTACCTAAAAAGTGAGCTAATTAACAATTTATTAACTCTAGAGGTTAGACTTTTTTTTTCTTCACCATGACTTGTGGATCAGGCTCTGGCTTTTAGTTTTAATTATAACAACCTGTTCACAACAAAGTGGAAGCTGACTTGCTTAGCGCATGCTCCAATGTTAGATTGCCATCACATGTTGCTTCTAATATAGGTAGAATTCGAATGAAGTATTTCAGGCTTATGAAAATGCCTGAAATTGTTTATTTCTTAATGCATTTGTCATTTTTTTTATCACATCCTGCAAGGAGTCACTTTATGAGCTTTGAGCTAATACCAGCTGCAAATTGAAACTGGAGCATTAAGCAAGGTGAAGCTGGCATGGTGGCTGGGCATGTAGAAGATCGTTTTACTACGAGGATCAATAGACATAAAGAAGAAAGCTGAGGTTTCATCAAAATGTTATAGGAATAGCAGTGAATTAAGAGTGGGTTTTCTTTTTTACTTTTCCTGGTATGCTTCTCTTCTGTTGCCATGAGGGAAGATGATAAGGACACGTGTGACCTGGCTTGGCAGGGATGGTCAGGCCCCAGTGGAGTCCTATCACTGGTCCCCTCGAGGAGGGGCACTGTGAGTGTAGATAAGCCCGAGAGAGGCAGGTCATTGACATTTCATTTATTCCTAACCAAGCAAGGGGATTACAGGGAGCTGCATGAGAACTGCAAAACCTGCAGTTATGTTGCAGCAGCAGTTTCCCAAGAGCTTAATTGAAAGAGGCAATACTTCAAACTCCAGTGATTTAAAAGGCTGTAATCCCCTGTACTTGTTTGGTGGAAGTGACCATAATAACGGTGATATGAAAACCACAACGAAACAGACTTGGGGCTGCTTTAAAGATGGTTTTGAACTCTGTTGATGGGAACAGGGTAACCAGGATAAACAACCTCTGAGATCTGAAATTTAACATTTCCTTAAAGTAATCATAAGGTAGCCTGCAGTAGAGAATAGACAATATGTAAGAGATGAGACTTCCCTCTGTTTGGAAGGAAGGCTTGCTCTGAGAAAGGTTTACAGGACGGAGTGTTATACTGGAAGAAGAGAAGATTGGAGGAGGTTGTGTAAACAGCTCTGGCTCTACTTGCACTTAATTTGAGATGTTTAGGAAATCAGCACGAATAGTGCAATATACTAATTCTGTGGGGTGTTTTTTTTCTCTTGCAAACATGAATATCAACGTAGGATCCTTTTTTTTAAACCTCCAGAGGAGGAGGCAGTTGTAGATGGCACTAAAGTTATTGCTAACTCTGGCAAACTACTTCCTAACTTTCACAGAGAATGATCAGCTTGAAATTCTACTACTAAGTGCAGTGAACTGGTAACTGTGCATGACCAGTTTCATGGCCAGCTTTGTGCTTAGTTTTGCTTTCTTCTTGTTCTTGTCCTGTTACTGTGGAAAGAATGAAAGTTAGCATCTAAAATAGACAAAAAGGGAGGAGTCGGAGCAAATGTGTCCTGCCTGTGCCCTTAACCCATGGAAGTCCCTCTGAGAGTCCTGTAAATGAAAAGTACTGGTTAGGTATGCAAAAGAATCGGGAAATCCTGGGGAGAAATACCCTTGGGCATAATTCTGACTGCTTCCTCTTAAATTTCTTTGGAATCCTGGTTTGTGTTATAATACTCCATGTGATATGTAATTCCAGTTCAGTTTCTGAACAAAGTACGTTGATCTGTGAGGTGTTATCACTGCTACAGTACTTGCACAGACCTTTGACAATGTGCTCCTTACTTCCAGTAGAAACAGGAGTGAACATGCAAAGCAGTAGTACAGAGGAACAATTTTTCTTCAGGCATGTCTTCAAGCATGTGGGAATCTATTCCTTCCTGCTTACCACAAAAGGATGCAAGTCACTTCCCCAGACTGCGTGCTGCATAAAATCCTAAAAACTGAGTTTAAATGTAAAATTTGTGGAATCTCATGCAATTTTCTTTGACATAAAGTTGATGGTGCTAACTAGAAAGGAACTTCTTTCAGAATTTAGGTTGTACAGTGCAATTCCCCAGCAGTGTTACCGTGATGCAGCACACGTTGCACTCATGCTGCTGTTCTCAGGTAACCTTCCACCTAGATACAGCAGGCATTGGTGGAGAATTCTAATCCTTGGCTTTTCTGAAAGAGAGACGATGATTTTTGCAGACAGGGGATGGCACTGTTGCACTGTAGCTCTTCAGCCTTCCAACCAAAATGTCTCTATTTATAAAAAGGTCTTGGTATTTACCAGGAAGGGAGCAGATGAACCAGATGCATTATTGTAAGATTTTCTTGAAATAGTTCTGCATAAAATATCAGAGCTGGGTTACCAGGAATTTTATATTTTGATTAAAAACTCAAAGAGAATGTGTTAGCATGCACTCTAAATTGCATTTTAACAGTAGACTTAGTTTAAGGCACTTCCATTTATTTTGGATTTAAAATGGAACACCTATGTGGAGCTCTGAGAAATCATTGATAATACAATAAACTCTCAGTACCATGGCAGTAATCGTTTTGATGAGAATTCAACCAACGAGCACTTAGAGAAACTCCTTTCTACCTCTCTCCTATTCTGGAAAGCGCAAACTTCCTTTCTCCAAAGCCTTAAGATGTTGTCTCCCGCAGGTTAGCCAGAAATTCTCCAGGGCAAGAGGCCAGTTCTAAAGGATGCCTAGTCCGCATGGGCAGGCCCAGGTGTGGGTGTGGAAGCAACATTCGACTTGCTTGTCTTGTCTGACCACAGTCATTGGAACGTGGCAGAGAGACCAAAATGATTTCTTTTGAAAGAAGAGCTCTGGCGTGTAAGATACTATAGGTCTTGATGAAGGCCTTCAACGTTAGCTGGTCCCTGAGTGCAGTCAGAGCCTGTACTTGAGCACTGGCATCAGCACACGGCAGTGCTGGATCCAACTCTGATTCAATCGGTCAGTGATTCTCAGGTGGAGTCCCATCTGGGATGTGCTGTTAACAGCCTCAGTCTTGAGGTGATGAGAGTATGGGTAATGATGAGAAGAAGGTCTGCATTCGAAATACAGATGGTAGGAAAAGCTGACCAGGCTGTCGTTGTAATGTCACGGCTAAAATTAACTCCCTGATTCAGTCCCTTTTCTTGGAGGAGTACGGCTACTTCTGGCTGTTTTCACCAGTCCACTGTGACTCCCTTAGTTTTACTTGAATGACGGCTGTCTCCTTTTCACCTGCACCTATATTTCAGCAAGGCAGGGACAGTAGTCCTGAGCTGTGCAAGTCTGATGACGTAGGGCTGTGCAGCTGAGATGAGTCTACACAAAAACCACTGGCATTCATGTGTCCTGCTGAGGCCTCGTCACAGACCGGCCGCTTTCACTGGTACTGTGAAACCTCCTGTGGAAGAACAGACCATGTCCATGACTACCAGCAGAGATGTCTGGAGTGAAAAGAATGAAACCACTCAAAAGAAAATTCAAGTGCCAAGTCTGTCTGTCTGTCTTTTAAAATTTTCCCCTCCCCTGAAAATGTGTGACTGAGTCGACTGAAACAATCTGTGTTTCTTGATGTGACTCCATGTACTGTTTTTTTGGAAGGGGAGAGGAAGAAGATACAGATAACTTTTCTGACCACTTTACTTGGCACTTAAAAAAAAAAATTTTTCAGCATAGAGTTTAGTTTCAAAAGAAAGTATAAAATATTCACTAGGCTTAGTCCTGGGAAAATTTTTTTTTTTTTACTCAACCTGAACTCACCTCTCCCCACTCCTATCCTTCCTGCCATCTGTGGGCAGAACTGAGAGAGCAAACAGCTTTACTGGAGCTTGATTTCTCACTTGAAGGACAGGCCCTATTGCTGCCTGCTGAGGTGTGTAGGTGACTCAACTCTGAGGCCTTCCTACTCTAAGGAAGTCAATTTATTTTCTGGACAAGATAAATCAGATTAGAGATAACCTGTATGCTTCTGTGACAGTATCAAAGGCAGCCAATCAAGCTAATAATAGCAGCGTTATTACAAGGCATCTGATTCTCATCCATCACTAGGAAGAGATAATTAACTAAGAAGTCCTTTAGCTTATTTTAAGTCCCTACCTAGATCACAAGGGTCAAGTACATGGAAGGCATGTATGTGCTAAGAGCAGTTTTACAGTCTGCGCTGGAAAGAGGAGTTGAAACGTTGTTAGGTATTTTATGATATGCTGGTGATGGCTTCTGGAGTATGCTTCTTCCAGAACTATATTCAACCTATCTTTGCTGAGTTGCTAGTGATCGTCACTAACCAGGAGTTTGATACTCGTTCTTAGGACACCTGTAGAAAGAGATCACATGGATCTAGTGGAAAAGGTGCTGAACTATTTTTTTTTTCTAGCATTCCCTGAGTTTTAGTGAGCCAGTAACTAGCTGGAACAGGCTAAGGGCCAGCGAAGTAGCCAGGAGCTGGGAGCTGTCTCAGAAGATTCCTCGTCTACCTTCTGGCCATTGCAGTACCACCACAGTCATGTTCATGAGGTAGCCTGGGAATACCATGAACAGAAAAACACTAAAAATATCCCAGCTTTTGTTCACTTGGGGTCTTGCACAGTAAAGGTGGCATTCTTTCAGGTGCTGTTTTGTACAGTCTTTTTTTTTTTTAAGCTTAGGAGAATGTTCCTCCAAAAAAACATTGGAGCGAAGTGTCTTTTTCACCTTTAAGTTTCACCTGCTCATGCTATGCATGTTTGCGTACTCATGTGATGACTCCTTCCTGGGACGTAGAGATGGGAAAAGTGAACCTTTTAGTGAAGTACTGTTGGAAGTGCTGTTGGAAAATTATTTCCCTTAAGAATTTTAGAACGTGACATTACCTCAGGGAGTTAAAGGAGAGAGTGAAACTTTCTCACTTATTATTAATTATTATTATTAATTTACTATTTTTTATTAGTATTACTTTAGCCTAGAAATTCAAACTGACTATACGTGTTAGAAAGCATTCTCTGGAACATCATGCAAAACTCAGTGTTCTGCATTAAGAGCTGTCACTAAGCCAAAGTACTTGACCACGGTGTTCCTCTTGCACTGTTCTTGTGTTTTTGGTTGTTGTTGTTGTTTCTTCCTTATAACACTGAAATGTCTCTGAAATTTCTTATCAGAGCCACAAGTGTCTTCAGCAAAGTTCTGTCTGCCGTTCATGATAAGTAACGTCTATGTGAAACAAATCTAAGATATGTGGCACTTATACACTTAACACTGCTGAAACTGAGCTGTGCGTCAAAATGTTGATGACCTACCAGGCACTGTAATGAGGCTGGTGATGCATAGAGTGGTGAAATGTTTATTTCAATGCTTAGCTTTACAATACTTTGCAATACTTAGCACTATTTATTTTAAGAGTATTGAACTGTGTAGTTGTAATAAGGTTTTGAAAGGCAGTTACAAAATCTCCTGATTGTGTATCTGCCACAGCTAGAGATGAATCTGAACTCAGTAGCCAAATACTGCTAGATTCCAGTTGCTCAATATCTAAACCTAAATCTGGTTCTGTATTGCTAGAACGTGGACAAATAGGCCATTTCATGGAGACATATATCTAATTACATAGAAGATTCCATTATGAAGCATCCTGGTTTGGACATCAGGAATCTGGAGATAGTTTTTTCTAATGATGTTCGTTCAATAATAGAGTTCAAAGTGTATATACTAATATTTTGAAAAGAAGATATATTTTTAATTTCTTAGGATTGGAACTACTTTATCTTTTCACCTTAGTTCATTTGATCCACAGTTAATATTGCTTACACTAAAAGAAGGACTTGTGCGTAAAAGGTCATTGAGTTACAGAGACCTATAATGAAACTGTCTTCGGGAATGATTAAAGATGCAAAGCAATAGTGGCTGTAAGAGCTGCTTGGGCTGCTACATCCCTGCATCCTTTCTGTTTAGAGCAACTAATCAAAGGGAGAGTTTACAGCCCAGTCACGTTTTTTCAAGCCGAGAGGTCTCAGGATGGCATGTTCCAAAGCGTAACGTGCAGGGGCTGAGGGAGAAGGATGTGTGGGAAGGAAGTGTGCTAACCAGATGGCTCCACCTCGCAGCTTTTGGGAGCTCTTGAAGGAAGTGAGGGGGAGATCAAGGCAGCAGAGTTTCAGCCAAAGGGAGATCTTTGTGTGCTCTTCACCTCACTGGTTCAACAGGACAAGGTTTGAGTATACCCTGTAAATAAACTCCCTTGTACTTCTCATGTTTCTAAGCACCCTACTGTTGAACTGCACAGTCTGCATTGTGCTAGGGGGGTTCCTCTTTCTTTCTGGACGTGTATAAGCTTGTATTTACCTTTCCTTTCAGATCAATAAAACAAATCCAATCTTTATAACTCTTCGATTACAGGGCTTCCGTTGATTAGGAGTTCCAGGCAATAGGAGCCACTCAGTGTGTGGCTCATTGAAATCTGTGTGCTCCTTGGTGACCTTTAATTTCATTAAAACCATCCAAAACACCTCTAGAGACCTGTCTCTCTAGGCTAAGCATGGATAGTATTGCACTCTAGGGCTCCATTTTGGGAACTCTGTGTCTTTTTAAAGATGAAGCATGTGGGAATTCGAGGCTACCGCAAAAGCGCAAAGCAAAATATGGGAATGAAAAACATGGCACAACCTGTAACATTTGTCTAACAAACATACCACTAGTTACTACTGAAACACCCTGTGGTAACCCATGTATGAGCAGCCTTTAGTCTAACAAGAAAGGAATATTATTAGCAAGCACAAGCTGAATCATGGCTATATATTCTCTAAAGAGGAGGAAACAACATCTATTTGTGTTTCCACTTAAAGCAGATTTCAACATGAGGGTACATTGATTATTTATTTGCTGCATCTAGAGACAACCACCATTCATTTGAATGAGTTTGAACAAACTTTTAGTGGCATTTAAGTAAATTACAGGCAATGTTTTTCAATTTTCATTTTAGAATTATTTGTGCCACCTGAAAGCATTTTAGTCCCTGATCTCAGCTCTTCTTGCTGTTATTCATTATTCCTCTTCTTGTTACTGCATTGCATTTCAGAAGCTAAGTGAGGTTGCTGTGGTTTGTGCCGACTTGGTTTACTGAATTGCCCTCATCTCCTCCTAAATTTAGCTTCCCTTAGTGTACAACTCTGAGTGTTGTAAGAATAGCTCACTAACAGTGGCTTGCTAGAAAAACAATGTTTGACAATGTTTGGAGGAACAAATAGGAACTTCTCCATATCCACTGCAAAAGCCCCAACCCATTTGCACTCAGTCTTAATCTCCTGGCCAAATTCCAGTTCTTCCTGTAAGCTGTATTTTTGAGAGAAAGGAGAACACCTGGTTGCTTTTGGGGTACATCACTCCAAAGATTGACACTGGAGGTTGTTTGGGTGCCCCTTCATGAAACCGCTGTGGTCTTTTGGTGCTCGATGGTCTTCCTTAGACTTGCTGGGGCCAGGCTATAAGCAGCACAAGCTGCTCTTTGTGTATAAAAAAGCAAGTGCAAAGTTACTGTTGAGACTTTTCAATTTACCTGAAGTACTTATGTCAACCTGTCTTAACACTGAGACCTGTGAACAGTCAAACAGCTACCTCCTTTTTTTGGTAGAAATGCAACGATATCTACTATTTATCTAACCTCTAAGAGGGAAATGAATCCCATATCCTGGATGGGAGGCATTATAATCCCGTTGGTTCAGACATCAGGCTGCTTTTTTGTAGTGCTGTAGACAAATAGCAAAGACGACAGTTCCTGTCCCAGGGAGCTGACACTTCCAGTTATCTGACAGGCTGTGACAGAGGAGCACAATGAAGAACTGAGGTAACAGCAGAGACTGCATTCACGGAGGAAGCAGTTCAATGTGGAAACAGAAATCATATGTTGATACCCCTAAGAAACTGCCAAATTATAAGCGGTCTCTTACACAGCTTAGATGTTTCTTCCTGTATTTGCTTGCCCTACGAACAGCTCCATATTTGTGGTTCCTGTTGGAGTCAATAGTCCTAATCAGACCTTTAGCCAGTGATATAACCCCCTCCAACTTTATGCTGATATGAATAAACAGTGACCCATTTCACAAAAATCAATCACAATTTCTTTAATTGCATTAAAAGCAGCAGCTTATGCTCAAAGGGAAACTAAGCTCTGAATATTGGGCTATTTGGTGACTTAATTAGATGTTGAAGTCAATGATAGTCAAACTTATTACAGTTGATACACTCCAATATCAACCTTCATTAGGAGTGCTTTAATTTCATGGCTAATATGCAAGAACAATGCATCCTTTAGGTACTGACAAACTTAATGCAGATAGATCTGATTCTAACGCTGTGCTTTAAGAAACATCTTTTTGATGCCTATGCTTTCTTTTTATTTTTTTCCCAAGAAAAAAGAGTAGTTGCCATTTTGCCTGTAGTAGTTTTAGATCTCCGTGAGCTTCTCTCATGAGACACCTTCTCCTGCAGAGATCAAAGAACAAAATCACTTCTATCACATTTGTGGATCATTGCAATATATGGTTTTGTGTGTGTTATGCTATTTGAATGACTGATTGAAATCAATTACATGAAAGTGTAAATTGCTTTTTGAATAGATTAAAATCAGAAGACAGAAGATGCACTCTTCAGCATATCCAGTCTGTTTCTTGATGTTTAATGGCTCAAGTTCTCATAACCGAAGTCCTTAGTATTTCACGTTGTAGCATTATCAACACTGCTGAACTGCAGCTCCTGAACTGTCAGAAATTCCATGCATTAAAAAGAAACCAACAGATGGCATTTTATAAACCCCATGTTTCATTGTCCTATAAATAGAGATTATCAAATGCATAATGAGCACCCAGCAAGAATAATATTCCTTCTCTGTTAACTACCTTTATTAATCATAAGCAAACAACTAATACCTTTTCTGTCTCTTGCTGATAAACTCTTTGTAATATACATGGTGTTATTATTGTAAGGCTGTGTTCATCTGTGAGTTAACATTTGAAGCTAGATGCTGAGAATGCAAATGGCACCCACTTTTTTTTTTTGATCTCCTAATCATATTCTTATAATGTGCATATACAGGCATTATGATTATGTCGTAGTTAACAATAAGGATGGATTTCAAACGGTTGGAAATCAGATTTTCTTTTTCTAGAAGGGAGGGAGGTAACTGGCAATTAGGTATAACGTAAGTCTTGGCTGAAAGGAGGTGGAAGAAATTGCTTTTAAAATAATAATAACGCCAGGTAGACAGAGATTGCTTATGGCTGGGGTAACCAGCTGTGCAGCAGAAATGTCAAAAGATGGTTATGGGAGCATTTGGAATGGAGAAAAATCAGTCTAAAAGGATGTTATGTATATTTATATAAGGTATACTTAAACATTACATTTTATTATGCTTCCTTAAGACTGTTATCCTGTGTGCTGTCATTATGAGAGTCTTTCAGTTGTAAAGTTACTCTACCTTTTCTGACATAACTCCCTTAAGGTTATTTATTGTGTTTTTTTTTTTTCTTTTGGTGGTGGTGGGTTTTTTTTTGGTTTGTTTTTGTGAAAGGGAAGCAATGAACTGCTTGTAGTCATGTAAGAAGTAATGAGCTAAACCACCCTGTTAGAAGAAAATAGGTTGACGAATCAAAAGTGTGCTTTGGAACAGAGAAGGTATTAAAGAGAAAAGAACCCTTTGGTTCATCTCCTTCCTTTGGGCATTCCAAGTCCTGACAGCTTACTTAAGGCCTTGTTGAGGCTGTATCCACGAAGAAGTTTTGGATTTGCATCAGCAGATCTAGTGATTCCTTGGCAGAGATTCATCTGTCCAAAGGTAACAGTCACCTGAGACTTCCTCAGCTCTCAAGAAAGGTGGTGGTGCCTACCAGCACTTATTTTGGCTTGTGGCATTCTGGGATTGTTTTGCCCAGTGTTACATATGGTGAGTAGGCACTTTGTTATGGAAGTTGCTATACTTTTATTCCAGAAAATACTCATTTTTACAGGGAAAATTTCTTGCAAACATACAAAGAGAAGCTTTGTTCTTTTGTGAATTGTTTTGAACTGTTTGTCAGCAGATAGCGTTATGAAAGGAATAAAACCGCCTCTTTGTCTTAACAAGTAATGAGACCAGTAGTCTAATAATAGTCTCATTAATAGCTATTTGTTTATTAGTTAATATGCATAAAGAATGATTATAGAACTGGGATTGGACCTGGGACCATGAAAGACTATTTATGGTAGAACTTGAACTTCCACTACAGTTTTCTTGGTGCAGCCCCTCTGCTGCGATCGGCTGGCCCCCAGAGCTGCGTTGGCTTCTCTGGCTCCCTCCTTGGGGCTGGGGGTGGCTGTGGCGGGGGCTGCGTTAATGCGGCTGTCATCCAGCCAGGGTGGTGGTGGGAGCAGAAAGAGTCCGAAGCCTGGGCTTCACGCTGTCCTCGGGAAGGATGGAATGAGCCCACAACTCCATACCTGCACAGCCATCAGGTGTCCCCTGTAACACCAGTCTGTTGCCCTCGTCTGTGACGGTGATCATTAAATCACAAACAAGGGATGGGTTTTAAGCTCCTGTTGTCATTTTAGAGAAATGAGGTATAAGAGGTGGATTCTGTTCTAAATGTGTTACTGTCAAAGTACTAGGTGCTGCTGCGTGTTTTTGTGAGAGTATTCCCAATAAACTTTTCACTGGTGGGGAAATGAAAAATGAATGGAGAGGTGAAAAATATGAGCTATTGCTAAGAAGTCAGCTTGGAAAAAGGCCTCATGCATTTCAGACCGGCCAAGATTTTCTGGCCACTGTGAGAGCTAGAGACCAAGAAATAAGGCATAGAAAGCTGAGCTCTTAATCTTTACCTCTTGTATCTAAAGGGAGACCTCTTAATCTTACTTTTCTGCCTCGTTCTGTGAAGAGTGGGGAGGGCTTGCCTGGTTGCAACGTGTGTGCATTTCAGTCTTTTTCCTATCTCTTCTTGAAGATTTTTTTTTTTTAAAAAAGTTCCATGATAATGGACATGCAGATAGAGAAAAGAGGCCAGGATGAATAATCCTGCTGAGGGAAGGCTACACCATAGGTTTATAAAACAGCCTTGCTACAGCTGTAAACAAATTCTGTTTTGTACAGAAGCACATATTGCATTAGTGGGTGGGTGGACAGGCCACCTCAAAAAATCCCCAAGGGTAAGCATAAAGACTCCAGTGAATTAGTAGATTTTTGAGAACTAAGTAGCAAAGCCGAAAAGCTGCTATTAAAGGTCATCCTTTGGTCATTGTAAAAAATAATAATAATAAAAAAAAGAAATTAAGACAATGCAGTAGTATGTGATAACAATGAAGCTTTAAGTGGGAAGTAAAATGACGTTGCTGTGGAGTTCAGTAAGCACAGCCTTGCCAGTCGAAAACCAGGGGCTTCCACCCCTGGCGTTAGGATACTTCTCTTGGCTTAGGTCTGAGGTCACGCTGGCTGCTGGCCACTTAGCTTTGCTTCCTCACCTGTATTTTGTTGTCCCTTGAAGTCTGAAACAGTATGCCAGCGTGGTTTGTGTACTACAAACAAGCTAGTGCTGGCTGGGCCTTAGGCAGAAAGGGAGCTGGTACTGCCTTTAAATTTGCGCTGTATAGCATTAATCCAAAGCAATATGTTATTTTTTGCTGTGAAATAGAAAGCTCATTCTTCTTTGTGAGCTGATTTGGTTATCCTTTGCTGTATTAATTCAGTGATCTGATCCTTTGAACCTATTGATTTAATTGTAACTGTTCACTCAATTTTGTTCGTTGCATTATTCCATTTTTAATTAGTTTAGTAAAACTGTATAGTGAAGCATGTTAGTACTACTGTGTTTTTTTTTCTTGTTCAGCCTTGAAATGAAATCCATACATGTACGGAACAGATTTATTCCACTACACTGCAACAAGAGTCATGAGCTCAAGGTTACCAGAACCAACACATGAGAAATTCACTTCCCTCTTGGTTTTGTTCCTTCAGCAGTATTCAGGAGTCCCCTGTAGTCTCAGGCAGTATCCTGAATCGCTTTCCCCTCTATAAGCAATAGAAAGTTTGATTTTTGCATTAATGGAAAATCGTTTGAGCTGGTGTGGTGCCACCTTCATCAACAGAGGGGTGTTCTCACCCTGTGCAAGGAAAATCACGATTCAATTCTAACTGCACGTCGTGAAAACTTCTGCCCCAACGTTTCCAAGTCTAAATATAAGAAATCAGTCATTGCATTTTTTAAATGCATCCTCTTGGGCTGTGTTGGCCAAAGCACAGTTGAATACGATGGCAGCTGCTGATGGAATTGAACAGACGAGCTGCTGCCACTGAGCATGGGAGAAGCTGTGGATTTGTCCCGTGTACCTGGTTGGCGGGTGTCACGCGGGAGCCATAGCCACCCAGCCTGGCCTCGGGCAGGGAGCTGCGCTGGCTGGCACATGCCATCTCTTTAACACGGTTAGGCAAATTTCCAGAGTCGTTCTCCATCTAGTGGCAGCTGGCCCTGCAGTTGGCCTGCAGAGCCAGGGTATATAATGGAAGCTTGTGATCTTGTGATTTTTACTAGCAGCGATCTAGATGTATAACATATGAGTACACCCCCAGATCGTCATGATGATCTGTGACTCCGAAGGACAGCATAGATTTTGTTTCTCCTGGTGTGGTTCTGCAGTCAGGCGATGATGTGTGTGGCTGGGGAAAAAGAGATGGAACGGTGTCACTGGTGGAGGGCTTCCGCTGCTAGGGCCAGCAATGCCGCTGCTGACAGCAGTGATGAGCTCAGGTTATATTGCAAAGCTGCCCTTCCCACAAGATTACACAAGGTCCATGCCTACACCTTCACTTTTAGTTTGAACGGGAAAGAGGAAAGGTCTTTGTCACTAACATATATCAGGCATAGCCAAAAATGTGTTGAACTGGATGTCTTGGGCATGCTGGGGTGAAAAGAAAAACAGTTACAGGAGAAAAAACATCTGTCTGTTAAATCAAGTGCCGCAGTTAATAATTATGTATGCCTGTCAGGTTTGTTTTCTTAAATGGATGAGAGGATGTAGCTGAATTGATATAATGTACCAAGAAGCATGGTTTTGCAGGGACGTGTTCTGTTGTGACTGTTCTTCACTATAGTAGCAATTTTCTTCAGTGTGGAATTTAGAGGCAGGTGAAGGTTCACTAAAAGGTGTCTAGAACATATTTATTAAGAGGCTTATTTTATGTGTATAATGCAAAGGTGCTCAGTAGCTAGTTTGCAGTATAGCAAGCTTCTGGGCTTTCAAAAGAAAGCCAGGTAGGTGGCAACAGGTCAGCGGGATGAGATCGAGAGGCTGAAGCAAATCTATCCAGCAGCTCTCCAAGGTGTAACAGCGCTGAGAGCAATTGCGTTCCCCGGAGTGCGGAAATGCTCTGACCAGCCATGGCAGTGAAGTGAGGGACCTGTGGACAAGTGACGATTCCATGGTGGTAATCCTAGTCCAATCTGACATTGTTCTCCTCTTACTGTACGGAAGTTCTTGTTTGGCCCTATGTTAAGAGGAGGGCAAGTCACTCTTGCATGGATTCTTCCTAAATCAAGTGCAAAGTGTTTTCAGGATTCAGAAGGGCTATAGCACATGCTACTGGTCCTCCTGTACCCTTCTCCTGTGTTACAGAAATTCAGCTGACGTAGATGAAAGCGGCGGAACAGCCATGGCTTTCACTCATTTCTTAGGACTGGTTTGCCCTTAACTAAGGGGAAATCCACAAGTGCAGGTTAAAAAGAGAGGCTTGGACAAAGCAACAGGACTTAAGGGTGGCAAAAGCTGCTATGTCTCCTATCTCTCCTAAATGTGTTTTACGTGGTAAAATACAGGAACTATGTGGAGTGATTGAATAATAGGTGCATCTTCAGTTAGTGTTTGCACTGGATTGCTTTGGACCCTGACTGTGAATCTGCCCCTTGAAAGGGGAACCTGCCTTACTTAAATCCGTCCGAGTCAGGTGGTGGAGTCTGAGCTCTCTGAACAAACCTCTGAGGAAAATAAAATATAATTTATCTGTAATGGTAAGTCCATCAAAAGCGTAAGTGACCAATAACAATTTAGAGGTAATGCTCCAAAGGCAATGAGGTAAGGCTCAGAAACAGAATCTTGTTTTGTTGTAACATGTGATGTAAAGGTCACTGGGTACTTGAGGTTTTTGTATGGTAAGTACCAAGACTGAAAGAAGTCTGTGGTAAGAAAGGTAAGGAGGGCCTATTGTTTTCTCTCCACCTGCTGTGTGAGAAGAGGAGTGTTCAGGTACTTGGGTGACAGGCTGTGTGGATCTGCAGAAAGACCAGCTCAGATGAAGGCACTGGTGCACTCAGCCTTCCCAGCAGGAAGAAACCAGAACTAGAAAAGTATGGTCCTTGTGTGCTACTGCCACAAACCCACTTTGCAAACTGGGATTCAGCTGGCAAAGCAGTAAGATAACTAGGAGATTTCTACCAACCTGCGAGCCATTGGGAGTATGAGAAAAAGCACAAGCAGCATGGAGGTACTGGGGAAATATTTAAGTTATTTTTGGAATGGGGTAAGCAGCACCCCAGGGAAACTGGTCAAGCAATGACATGCTGATGATAAATCTGGAGGACTTCTCGAGAGCATAAACATTCTGTTGCAATGATTTTCTACCTTCAAGTATGGCATTTAAAATTTAGGTGCGAGGATGTGTTTGGGGTTTGATTTTTTTTTTTTTCTTTTTCTCCTGTGTATAATTTGTTTAATGTAAAGTGCTCTTCCAAGAGCGGTTTGCTTACTTCCTTGTAGAGCCTTGCATGACTCAGAGCAGTACGTGAAGAACATGCCTGTGTCTCCAGGGAGCAGAAATCCCTACCTAGGTATGCTCTGAAAGGTCAAATTCAATTTAATAAACTTATCTCTCAGGAAATAAAAGCATTCTTTTTAGCTAGCGAGGAGGGGAAAAAAAAAAAGAAGGTTTGCATTTAAAAATAATAATTCTAAAGCATATTGTGTAAGTGTGAAGTGCTAAAATCTCATATGACTGAAATCATACAGGTGTAAATCCTCAGTACTTGTTGAAGTCAGCAGCATTACTGGTAATACTGTTACATAGTCTCTGTGAAGAAAGGATCGTTGCTGGGGAACGCAATTCAGATTTGGTCCGAAGGCTGTACCCTGCCAGCATTTTTAAAATAAGACTCCTAATCAATGCCATTGCTTAGAAATCAATGTTGCATGATATAGTCATGTATGATAATACAGCTCTGCAGCAAACAAAGCTATTTCAATTGCAAACTTGCATTCAACTGCATACAGCTACAGTGTAATATCTTGCTGTGTAATGCAGGACCATTTAGATCGGAAGCAAGATAGAGTGTATTTAATGATATTAGGAAAATATCAGTGAACTTGGAAGCTTTAGAAAACATGGGAGAGTGAAGTTTCACAAGGGTGCCATGGCAGGGACTGTGACTCACGGAGCGCTGGATGCTTAAAGTGCCGCCTGCTTTGCGTCCTCCCTGCCCTTTGCACAAACCCTTTATCACGGTATTTCTGAGGTGTCAGAAGACCAGAAGAACACTCTGGGGTCTCTTTATATTCGTTCTCTCAGAACTGGTGAGTCAGGTGAGAAATGTGTTGAGTAATAATTTTAAGTTTGTTTCTAATAGGAATCAATACAAACAGGCCACTGGTTCCAGTGCTTTTAGGTGCTGTGTACCAGGAACTGAAGTATTTCGGAGTTCTTAAACTTCTGTGTGTCTGTCTGGCTTAAGCACATATACTGTGGCAGTAACCCCCAAATGACGCTATGGAATGCCACAAAGCCATGTGCTCGCGGGTCACCCATTTCCACTGGCAACACCACAAAGACTACTGCAGATGTGTGTGATACACACTTTTATCAACATAAGCCCTATATTGAGGCTGTGTGAGCAGGAAAGAGCAGGTGGTGAAGAAACAGAGGTGAGGGGATAATGGGACTTGTGTGACTTAAACCACTGGAAAGCTTGTGAATCCCTGGGCCTGTTCATAGGCAGGAGTGATCACGGAAATAGCTACTTGTCAGTGAGTAGCATAAAACACAGAAAACCAGCCTGGTCTAAACAAACTTACTGATACAGGGAGACCTGCCTTGGATTGCGACTGCTCCATTCATATGCACAAGCACCCTGTGCAACCTAGCATTAGGGCAAGAGGTGTGCTTTTCTTTTTCTCTTCTCTCCATCTTTCTCATCAGGACATACAGAAATATTTCAAGGTGTTTCTTTTTTCTCTCTTTTGAGAAAGGTGTGTATTCTTCCCCCACTCCTTCCCCACCACCTAGCCATCAGGACACCCCATTCTCAGGTGGGAAACCAAGTTCAGGTGCCTACTCTAGCAGAATTGAGCAAGTGACATGAATTTTACTGAGAGATGGATATAACCATTGGCCTCTTGTAGTGCTGGGTGGGCTTGTGTCCAGGGCTTTTCCTATCCCTCTCGATACAAGTTGTTTTTTTTCTTTTCCCCCCATCTCATACTGCATAAAAAAAAAAATTGAAAAAAAAAATCATTGGAGACCTGAAGTCCTGTCATTCAGATCAGCAACGAAACTTGGTTATTGAACATTTGCATCCAGACACAGCTACAGGGAATGGGCTGGACCTGAGGACCACATGAAGCATTTTCTGTTTGAAATTATTTTAAACATGGGAAAAATTTCTACTTAGTGGATGATTCACAAACTTGAAATTACTTGAAATTAACCATCTGACCTGCCAAAAATAAACCTACCGTGTCTCCTCTACACCTCCCAGAGAAGTAGGACAGCTGACCAAGTGCAGTAACTGAGGTAAGGAACTTGATGTTCTTGTTCCCCCTTAAATTGAGAACTGAATACAATGTTCATGCAACAGTCCACTCAATTAGTCATGAAATGAGTCGGCGATTCTGGTGGGAATGGAGCCCAGGAATCATGGCCCTTCTGCTCCAACTGCTGGATTACACTGCCTCTTAAAAAACATCCCATTTTTGAGTAGGAAATTTAAGAAATGCTATTCAAGAAATACTGTGATAATTTAGCATAGAGGTTGGCTTGAATTCACCCCCTTTCCCTACCAAGAGACAGATGTACAATAATCAAAGGCTTTGCTAAGATGAATTCTGAAGTCGGGCATACGATGAGAGTCAAGCTGACGCTTCTGTTAGAAAATCTTCATTTCATCCATTCCTGGAAACATGAGAATGAATTATGAACTCCACGACTGGCAACCTTTTCCTGAAGAGACCACAGATCCCTGGGAGAATATATTCTCCCCTGCTCTGTGTGTGTGGCTGCCATTAATGCTAATGGAGTCGCTGAAAAGGCAAATGTCCCCTTGTTTGTACAAGCGGCTGCAAAGTAGAAGTTGCAAAGCCATGCTGGAAAAAAATACACTCCATGACACAGCACTGCAAGTCAAAAGAGAGACCTTACTAGCTGGAAGAAGTGGTCCATTGTGAGTCAGTCATTAAATATAATATGTTTTAGATTGGACTGTTGAGAAAGATCAGGTTTTCTTAAAGGTAAAATTACTTTCCACTTAGCGTACTTTCCGTTGTGTGGCTTTTAAAGGACTCTGCACACACAAGCTGCACCAGTATTTAGTGGTGGCGAACAATCGCGTTAGTGCAATTGAAAAGGTTCTTATTCTTTGGCTGTGGTGCAGCGAAGGATAGTGTTCAAGTTGCTGGCTTGTAGCAAAATCTTTCTGCTTACACACTTCTCAGTGGGGTTTACAGCGAAGTAGGAACAAACACAGATCAGTTACCGTGTCTTGGCTGGAGGGCACAACTTTTGAAATATGTGTTCAGTCTTTTCTGGCTACCTGCCTCACTGTGCAGCAGCATCTGTTTTACTGGTTTTGTTACTGTCTGGGTGGGTGAAGTGAGTAGCAGCAGGAACGTACTTTTCCAGAGTTTTCAGCCAACTGAAGCCAACTGCGGGGCTACTTCTAGTAACTTGCTTTTTCCTCTAGCTAACGTACCCACCCTGTAGTTTCAGTCGGTCCCAACAAGCGAAGGATATATTCATAGAGTCAAGTGTTAAGTTTTATGATAGTGGGAGTGTTGGGAAATGTGTTCACAGCGATGGATCTGTACAACACTGGTGTCATTCCTGACCTGTTGTTATCTGAGAAAGCGTGAGATCAGTTGGTACGTATTTATGGTGGTTATACAAGTAATGCGATCTGGGGGTTTTCTTGCTTTGGTTTTCCTTTTTGGACTTGCCCATCTCTTCGGGTGGCTGTGATGGCAGAAGGACAGCTGATTTAGCAAGGTCTCAATACCTGTGAAAGGCAGCTCACTGAACAGCTCATGAGACTGGACACTGCGTGCACTGTGGGTGGTTCAATGTGAAGCACCCAAGATGATTTTGAATAACTTCTGACCACTTGGACAATGGATGCAGCACCATTTCTGCTCTCCTGTTTGCCCTAATAGCTAAAAGCAGGAGTTCTCTGGAGAGGATTATGACTGTTTGGTGGAGAAATTTGTAATGCTTTTCTCTCTCAGATGGGTGTCAGTGAAGTGGCTGCTATTAACTTATGAATAGCTAATAAACTTTTTTACTTGAGGAGCTCACATCCTTATGGATCTGTACTGTAACAGAGGTAGAAATCATACCTATTTTGTTCCCAAACTCCCATTTTTTTTTTTTTTTCAAGAAAGCTTCCATGCTCAGAAAACCAGCTTACAGAGTTTAGCCCTTTCCAGTCAGTGCCCAGCGGATACAATGACAAGGAGCTTGCTTAGCAATGAAGAAGGAAAGATTTCTCCTGTAAGTGAGTTACACTCGCATCCCCAGTGGTCACGACAGAGGATTCTTTGGCCACCTCTGTTTTAGAGCTTTCTAGAAAACACCTGGTGGTGGTAGTAAGATGTTGTGAATAAACAGATTCCTTTTGAGCTTCTTCCGAATCAAAGTGTTTATTAAATAGAAATGCCAAGACAGAGATTAAACTTACCAACGCTGATACAGCCTGCCCTGGACTAAAATGAGTGTATTTATGCAACTAGAGAAATGTGGGAGGTAGCAAAAGCCTATATAGGCCCATGTCTATTGTGAAGAAAATGCCTGGCAAAGAAAAATAAGGCATTAAAAAGGCCCAATTGGAAGAGAGGAGTGGAGAAGTAAATATGAGTCTTATCATGGTGCAACAGATACTGAATAATGGAATTAAGCAAACATAAGTATGAATTAAATATATAGGCTGTGTGGACTCTGCTGAATTAAATCAGGTAAAAATTTGAGACTAATAGTGCCTTGCCTTCTTTATGGCATCTTGAAAGGCACGTCAGTCCAACTAAAGTGTTGACTGTAGCACAGTTTCAGATTGTTTGTAGGCACGCAACAAATTAATCAAGAACGTCAACTGTCCTGCTGTGGTGGTTTGACCCCGGTAGGCAGCTGGGCACCACACAGCCGCTCGCTCACCTCTGCCCAGCAGGATCAGGGAAGAGAACTGGAAAGGAAAAGTTACAAAATCTGTGGGTTGAGATAAAGACAGTTTAATAAGAAAGAAGAAAAACCAACCAAACCAAAACACTATAGCCAAAGAAAACACAAGTGTTGCAAAACTCAATTGCTCACCACCGGCCAGCTCCCCCCAGTTTTACTGCTGAGCAGGATGCTGTATGGTATGGGATGTCCCTCGGGTCAGCTGGGGCCGGCTGTCCTGGCTGTGGCACCTGCCAGCCTCCTCGCTGGCAGGGCAGCGTGAGAAGCAAAGTCCTTCACTCTGGAAGCACTCCTCTGCAGCAACTAAAACAGTGCTGTGTTATCAGCACATTTTCATTGCAAATCCTCTTCTTCATAGTAGCACCATATGAGCTACTGTGAAGAAAATTAACTCCATCCCAACCAAACCAGCACATCTGCGAGGAATTCTATAATTCAGTAACCTCTTCTTGCACAGACACTCAAGTCCATTACTCCTGGAAGATTATTATACTATGCCATCAACCATGAAAGGAGAAAAGAAGGTTTCCATAAGCTAAAGGAAGTTTCAATAAAGCAACTGAAATCTTGGGCTGTCACCACAGGAGAATGACAGTCAAATGACTTTAAACACAAAAATCCCCAAACTTATATAGTAGGTTTGAAGTTTTTTTTTCATGACAGTTTCCAAAGAGAAGGAGAGCTATTAAATTTCTTATTCTAAAATGCAATGAAATTCAATTTTTCAGTTAACTATGGACCTTCTTTTGGCTATTGGGGAAGGAGGGAGAGTGTTACAGTGCTGTGTATAGAATCTTCTTGTTTTTTTGTTTTAATTCTTACAACCCCATAGACTGAGCAACTAACAACTGGACAAACTTGCCGCACCTTTATACCTGTATGACTGATACAGAAGAGGAGTTCCATTCACTTGCAGAGGGAATAATAATCATTGCCACATGCACACACACAGCCCTTTAAATATACATAGATACCTAGCTTTTACCTCAGCTAGGTGTAAATGCACAGGCCATTACGGATTTGTGCTGTGAGGGAGATTGGAGAATCCATGCCCCCCTCCCAGCCAGCACCCTTCCCTCCCCTTGCTAGAGTTAAAAGATTCTCGAGAAATCTCTGGGGGTAGCTTTCGAGAAGATTATTTCCCATCTAGACTACCCACAATGAGTCTTTTTTCTGTTCTTCCCCTTCCCAGGCAAAATCCATAATTTCCCTCTAGTGTTTCTCACCCCATTTTAAGCACTTAACATTGTTCTGATTTTTACGTGGGGAAGCCTCAGCTTAGCTATAGCAAATGGATGGAAGTTAGAAAAAGACGGGAGAATTGCTGAATCTTAACGGCACTCCATTTATTCTGGTCATAGGCTATGGTGCCGTGACAGTCTCTATGTTCTGGTCTCGCAGAGCTCTCGCTCATGAAGCAGCCCTGTGCGTGCTGTGGTGTACGCTCAGTAAACACCAGGGGCTTTCTGGACCCAGGCATTTCCTGCAGCTGTAGTTCTGGTGGTGTTCACAATAAGCATTGCGCTTGCTGGGGCAGCGGAGAGGGACAGAGCCCTGAGTGCCGGGCTCTGAATGTGGCCCTGCACAAGCCTCTCAGTTCACCTTTCTGCGGTGTTCTATGTTTCTAATTACGGCGTAGTTTTCAGAGCCGTGTTCGAGCTATTCTCTCCGGGTAGCAAAAACCAGTCGGTACGGGTTTCATACCCTGTTCCTTCTGACAGCAGAAATGAGCACAGAGATATTTCATGATAGGTTAGCTTAAAATCACCACGGTGGTTTGCAAAGGTAATAGAGCTGTTAGAGATGTGCATAGAACTGCATCTGTTGCCAAGGAGTTGAACTTTGAATAGTGACTATTGCTTGAGTTGGCTATTTACCTTGCATATTTCCGACGAGAGGCCTTTCTTCCATGGGTGCTGTAAATCCAGTGGTACTTTATGCAATAATGCGTAAGGAATTGTCCCCTACGCAATGATGATGGAATATCACGGCGACTTGTAATGTTCTTAATATGCAAAATGCTGGCAAATGGATTAGCCTTTTAGTGCCGACTGCTGCGTCTAAACAATGTACACCCACCGCAAAATGTCAGCGCTCTGCCGATTGCAAACGCTGAATGGCAGAACTGAAAGGAATGCTCTCATTTTCACTGGGCTTAGTTCAACATAGATAGCTTTCTTGTAAGGAGGGAAGTAATAGGGGAAGGAGTGAGCGTTATGAAAAATGTAATCTAAGCCAACTTTAGAAAAATTAAAAAAAAAAAATTAAAAATAATTAAAAAAAAAGCTGCGTGGCAATAGTTTCAAAGGCCTGACTTACATCAGGCCTGAAGCAAGATGCAGCAGTTTCAGATGCAGATGCTCCAACTCTCCATCTTGCAGAGATGCTACTGAAGCTGCAGTTCTGCTCTTTGGCCTGGTGGATCCATTCTCACAGATTCCTGTCTCTGCTTCCAATGGCTAGCGGTGCACGTGGCTCTTGAGGGTCTGGAGGCCTTGCTCCAGCTCTCTGATGGGCAGCTGCAGCCACTGAGGACTTCACCAACGCTGAAAGATATGGCTCTGGGTCATGGCTTTTTTTGCTTTCCTACTTTGGCACCTCCCTTCACTCGCCCAAACTGAGCAAAGAAGAGCCCAGGTAGAGTGTGGGCAGCTCTACACAGCTCTGTATTTGGGGTCAAGGTGAGCTCCAGTTCTGTTTCCGCTCTAGTGCAGATAAATCTCATTGCACTTTGCATGTTACAAATCAGGTTTTATGGCAGTTGAGGTTTCCTTGTTTCTTGTTGTCCTCTGGCTGTGACAACCAGCCCCCTGCCCTTTTGGGGGAGCTTGTTTCAATTGATCTAGTTTATAGTTTTTCGGGCTGCTATCCTTTTTCCTCCTCTTGGCTAGGTCTGAATCCTTGTCTGTGTGCAGAGTGCATGGGATTTCTCAGGAAACTCTTTAACATATCTAATTCACTGCATTTTGGACTTTTAATATTTTATATGTTTTTACTATTACTAAAATAGCGGCCAGAGGAGTCCCAGCTGAGGTCAAGGCCTCGCTGTACGAGCTGAAGAGGCAAGCCTGCTCCCAAGTGCTTGGAGGATAACTGGCTGGGCTTTGGCTGCCTATATAAATTGCAGGGTTAATAGCTGTGTATTCCTACAGGTTCCTGGCTAGGATCCCAAAGCACTTTCCAAACACAAATAAATTTAACCTCCTTTCCTCCGTGGAAGTCAGAGACCGGTTCTGTGGCAACACTTCCCCTCCGCCCCACGTCATTCCCACACATGTCCTTGTTACTGACATATATATGGCTGTGGTCAATATAGGTGTTTAACTTTTTAAAGAGCCTGAGTAAGTCACTAAGTGCATATTGATTTGAAGCAAATGTAAATTAGAATTAATTTTGACTTGCTAACGTAGTCAAATAAGGAACATTTCTATTGATCTTTGTCCCAGAAGCCAATTATCTGGATTAAGTGTTTTTATTACATGAAATATGGCATACGGTATTTAATCATTCTGCATTGATCAGGGTGAAATTGCATAGTTGAGACAAGGACTGGAAGTAAGCGCAGTTAACAAGTGATTTATTTTTAAAAAGTGTATCTCGTTTTATGTACCGCCGCCTTTCCCCTGTTCGGAAGTCGTGCCGGTACCTCCCGGATGGCAGGCTGTTGACGCATGGGGCTCAGCAGGGATTCTCGTTCCTACCCCTTCCCTTTCAGCTCCCCTCTCTCGCTCCGCTCCGTCTCTACGTGCTCCCCCCC
>VXAA01003085.1:397531-492956 GCA_013399115.1 Anseranas semipalmata
GGGCGCCCGGCAGCAGCACCGCGCCTGGCCCCGCACCCGCCCGGGGAAGCAGAGGCGGCGGCGCGGCGCTTCCTGAGAGCAGCTCCCTGCCGGGGAGCGGGGAGGGGGCGAGGTAGCCGAGTCGCCGGCTGGAAACCTTCCAGAGTTTGCCAGATGTGACAAGTAGCAACGTAGGTAAATCATTTCAATTAGATTTTTTTTTTATTTTTTTATTTTTTTTTTTTGNGCGGCGCGGCGCTTCCTGAGAGCAGCTCCCTGCCGGGGAGCGGGGAGGGGGCGAGGTAGCCGAGTCGCCGGCTGGAAACCTTCCAGAGTTTGCCAGATGTGACAAGTAGCAACGTAGGTAAATCATTTCAATTAGATTTTTTTTTTATTTTTTTATTTTTTTTTTTTGCAAAGGGAAACGTTTAAATTAATCAGCTTGCCTTTACAAATAAGACTTGAAAAATATATTATTTGTGATTTAATGAAGCCAAGGTTAATTATGGCCTATGTTATTTCAGAAGCTGTGTTTTTCAGTAGTAATTATTCTAGAAACAGAGAGCTATTTATATACCCAGACTAGAATATTTTAAAAAAAATGATTCATCACCAGCTTTGCCCTCAGTTTTGCAGAGCACAGAGTGAATCTTTCCCTTATGAAAATTTGCATTAATCCATATGTATTTATATGTAAGTTGTGTACATGCAAATTATGGCTACAAAATTACACCAAATGTTAATTTTCATGAAGTCCAAACAATTTCTTCTGCTATGTTTTTTCCCTAGCATAGGTGCTAGTTTAATGTGCACATGAAGGAGAAACAGCAATGTTTACCTTTTCATGGGACTGATCCCATTAACAATGGGATTCCTCCTACTGCTCTGAAAGCTTAGCAAGGAGGTATGGAAAAAAAAGCTTTATGAAAAGGGGAAGAAGGGGACTTTAAAACAAAACCCCACCCACACAGTCAGACACCAGAGGAAAATAAAAATCTCTAAATAATGGCGGGGTTGATTTATTGGCAAAGATTAACCCAGAACAATTGCATCTTCTTACATTTGCTAAAGCTCTGTGTCCTGTATTGGAGCTTACTCAAATTCATGGAAGTGACAGTAGTTGGCTGGCTGAACAATTGCTTTCAACAATGTCTCTTCTCAGAAGCAAAACTTTATAAAACTGTTCTGAATGCCCTGGGATCTGAGCTGACATTCCTGTGAACAGTCCCTTTGCTCAGTTTTGTTGAGAGTAGGAAGGCATGACCAGCTGGAGGATTCTTCTTGATCTAGTAGGGCTTTTTGTTGTTGTTGTTATTGCTGTATTTTGCTAATCTTGAAGATTCATATTGTATTTAAGAAGACTGCTATCAAAACGGAAAATCTCTGTTGAAAATCCATGCTGAAGCAACAGAAAGGACTCTGGTCAGATTTTTATCTATTCGATACAGAGTATTTGTGCTACCTGACTATATGTAAATAAAGATGTTTCCTACTACCCTTGCCAAGATGCTCTTTCAGGGCTCATGTGTCCATTGCATTTAGAATCGTTCTTTGATCTGATCTCATGCTGGAGAATTAAGGAAGTGATCGATGGATGCTCACAATTCCGAAGAGAAATTGTCCTCTGTCACTACTTCATTAAGGCATATCAAGGTGTCTTCTTTTGGGAGGGCTACGGAATGATCCTATCTGTGAGTCAAAACCTTGCCACAGTGGGAGAGCTAAGAGAAGAGTGGCAGCCTTTACTCAATTTCCTGGCTTGCTTTGTCAGTTCAGGTCAGGTCTTTTTTTATTTTTTTATTTAAGATTTAATTTCCTACTTTTGACACTATTGTACAGCACGCTGACAGAATGATACATGGGACACACAAGTTGCTGGGCTATTCTTACCATGCAATGTCGCTCTGCTGAGTGTTACTTGGTGTCATTCTGACTATTCAAAATCTCATTGTATCTCACTGGACGGATGCCCTGCTCATTTTGGTAGAATATTGCAGATAGTAGTCAAAATATCCTGGAGCAAATCCGCTGCCCACACTGCTTGCAGAGTGTTCCGCTGCTACATAAAATGCCCTGACATCCACATTATTCTTCTGCAGTCTTTCTAAGCAGTGCCATGGAAATCAATGTTGCAAGCATTAGTTTCATAGCGGTGGAACTTCTTATAGTAAAAACCAATCTAGAATAAAAATAGACCACTGTGATACTACTGCCACAATAGTGCACACAATCAATCAAACCACAAATATTGTTTTTATTTGAGTCATCTTTTACACAATTTTGTGAAACAACATTGTGAATTATTCCTTAAGCCCTTTTTAAAGAGTGCTGCAAGCTGAGGACCTTCATTTCAATGAGACTGTGCTGGTAAAATTATGGAAAGTCATCTCTCCATGTAACAAGGTCTGTTACATGGTCACAAGACTTTACTTACTGATGGTGATAGTTATTAGCATGTGTTTGACCTGACCCTTGTTGTGCAGTTGGAGAGCTTCTGCATGGGTAGGAAGCATGGGAAAGCAGTGACTTGGGCTTCCTCAGTAGGAGCGGTGCATTTGCAGAACTAAAGGCCAAACGGAAAATAAATCACCTTTCATAAATGGAGTAGTTTTCAATGGTGGAAGGTGCAGTGAAGTCTTGTAGGATTTTGAATATAGGGGCACTAGGGATTTCGCTTTAGAGAGAGGAGGACACTATTCTGATAGGTTCTGGTGACTGCAATGGGTAAATAAAAGCAGAGGTCCTTTTTCTTCAAAGACTTTGGTGGATGCTCATGATAATGGCTGTGTAGGGCTCTAGAGGACAGTAATTAGCAAAAAGTGTAATTGTGTTCCATCTTTGTCTTTTATTTCACCGTATGCTGCAGAAACAAAATCCTGTTGTGCTGATAGGTAAAAAGATTATTTTGGCCCCACCACACTCACATGTTATAACAAAGTGCGGCACGTGGGTGGAAGGAATTCCAGAGGCAAGGGATGTAACAGTAAAGAACAAACAGGCCCTGGTGTATGCATGAAATTGGACTTTGTTGTCTGTTTGTGCTTATGAGCAGTCGTTGCATTTTGTAGTATATTGCTTTTATACATGTGGCAATTACTGGAGGGATAAATTGTTTTTTTTCTGTGGCTGTCACAGGAGAAAATATACACAGGGAATTATTGTTCTTTTCATACAATTTTAAGGAAATCAGCTGAAATCACAAACATGATGTTAAATTATAGCTTCCGAAGGAGCTATGTGCTCACTTTCTGGTAAGCGATTGGGAAGGGAAATAGTAAGTGCTTGTTTGTGTGCAGTGTGTGTTTAACCTAGTAATGCGGTAACCTTTTTGTGATTCAAGCGTTCAAATGAGCTGAAAGGTATGAGAAACACGTTAAAGCTTTCACTTCAAATTGGGATTTTTAAGCCTGCTATTGGTGTTGAAAAGTGACTTTACGTGTGACATACGGGTGGCAAACAAGTTTCCAGCTGGGCTTGAAAACGTGATGGTATGTTTAAACTAAAAACCAAACAAGACTCTGTAAGCTTTTAAGATGCCCCTTTTGGAAGGGGAATAGTCAGCAGTAGGTCAAAACTGGGGCATAGGAAAACTAATACTTAACTTTCTTAGTGCCCTTTGGAGAAGGGGATCCAAGGGAAATAGTAATTCAGAAACTGTTTAAAACCCTGTTTCTTGGTGAATGATGCTTACACATCTATGGAGCTTTCCTGGAGCTGAAACTTGCTGTTCTCTCTGCATAGCAATTTCAAATGAATTGTTTCTAATTTGAGCAGCCTCGTATGTATGCTTGTTGATGTTAAAATGCTGTCAGCTCTGGAAACCAGAACAAATTTGGAAAATCAGAATGTGATTTGAGAGCAAGAATGGTGTTCCATAAATGGGTTTATTGTCAATCCCATGTATGCTGCTGTGGTTTCAGAGCGACTCAGACTTGCAGATTTTTTGGATGTCTCTTGTACACCATTGAGTGAAACTGATCTCTTATCATAGTGAATAGGACTTGGGAATGATATGTACTTGGCATAGTTCTTGAACTATCTTGGCTCAGCGCATATATTTCAAGTTACTACCACGGTTGCTTTCTAACAGTTTTATTTGTTGAGAAGGCATAAGCTGATCACTGTGGGGATAACTAAGAAGAACTACGGAACTGGAGAATGGGACTCGTTGGCTCCATTGCTATTCCTGCATTTATTTGCCTGGCTAAAATCCCAAGCAGAGCTGTACTTGTCATATGTGTGTTGCCTGGTGGTAGGGAACTGTGGAGGAGCAGAGTGAGTGTATCCTTGTGTGTGTGCATATATGTTGGGATTTCTGCACGGAGCTCGTTTTGCAATCCTGGGACTTTACGTCAACGTAGTGCGGGTGTCCCTGGCTGGAAACCCACAGGCGGGTCAGAAGCTGTGTCCTGCTTTTAGTGAAATACAGACTTCAGGCTTCAGCTAAAGAACTGTTTTCTCTGTTGGGTGAATTTAAACTTGAGTGGCTATTAAATATAGAAGAGGAAGACCTAACAGCAGCTGTGAAAAGACAGCCATCAGTCATGGCAATAGCACTCCCCTTGCCCTCGGGTAAGCCCAGATCCAGTACCATTTAAAGCTGTGCCAATAGGTGGTCACGTAAATGCAGGGCAAGGCATTTGGTTTTGCTAAGCTATAGTTTCACATGCCCCAGAAGTGGAGGTTGTAGGTTTTAGAGTCAGGATGTTTTAATACGAGAATGGAACAGCAGAGAGAAAGGAAAGGAAAACATAACAAATATAAACAAAAAAAAATGGTAAAAATTAATAAAATATTACATATAAAACTATTATTATTTTAATCAATGCCTGATTGATTTATTGATTGACTGTACTGAATTGGGGAATTTGCTGCTTAGCTAGAACTAGTATCATAGGCTGGACCTAGATTTTAAACATAAAATAATAAGTTCTCATCTGCCAGTATAGCAAAGGATTGGTTTCTATCAATATACTGTCCATTAATTTTTCCTCCAATGGTTTCTCTCAGGTCCTTCACTGTCACATAACGTTACCTTTATCTGCTCTTCTTCTGCAGCTTGCTTGAACACAGATTTCACACAGTTTTCATCAGGACACAGTGTCTTGTTTAGAAGTTTTTGACAGATGAACTCCGATCTCTCCGGAAAGAACATATTGTTACATACATTTTTTCTAGTTTTAATCTGAGCTTTCAACACTTTTTGAAAACCACCCAGAAAGAGTGCATGTAGGGGATCCCTCCCCTGGCCAGGGAGGCCTTGCTGTGCAACTACACAGTTTTTCTACTCGTCTGCTGCAGTTAAAAGCTGTTGCTCAGTGGGGTGAATGAGCTTAACAGTTTTACCTCCTTGTGCCCTTTGAGACCAACCCAAGACTTGTTAAGGACTGCCACAGTGAAGACATCTGTGACACTGTCATGTCATTGTGCTTGTGTGTTTATGCTCTGTAGTTGCATGGCTCAGTGTATTATGAACCAGAGTGTTCACAGAGCTGAAAACCAAGCAAATTAAAATGTCCATCTCTTCTGATTCTTGTGTTTTTGTTACGTGGAAAGCAGGAACCTGCAGATATCTTCAGTAGGAAGGAAAGAAGCCACTAGCCCATACAGGAGTCCATTTGGTGCTGAGGATGAAGGCAGGCTACAGACTGTTGGCGAATGTCCAAATACACATTTGTTTTGTTGTTTCTTTCCACTTGCACTGTGTAGCCCCAGTTACTCAGGTTCTCGTCACAGTCTAACTGCAGGTGCAAAATATTTTGTACTTTCGGGAGGCACTGCCTCTGAAATGCATCCCTGCTATTGCTTTTTTTTTTTTTTCTTCCCCAGGATGTACAGAGATTAACCATATTCTCTGCCTTTGGAGAGGTTCCCGTTATTCCGGGCTGGGTCTGAGCTGCCTGCAGAGCGAGCTCCAGCCGGTGCCATACGTCAGAGCACAGCCGGCAGCGGGGGGTCAGGGGATGAAGGAGGTGCTGCGGGCCCCCAGCTCACCATCTCGAGGTAGCAAGGCGGCTGTTGTGGAAACAGTGGCCGTGCGGGTGGGACCCGTTCTGAGCCCGGCGTCCTGCCCCAGCTCGGTGATGGAGGGGTGGCGGGCTCAGCCTTCTGCAGGTGGTTGTGGGATGACCGGAAATTCCTGGGTGGTTTCATGCTTTGCAATGGAAAGGCTTCTGTTTTGTCTGGAAGATTGTTTTACTACCTCCATCTGCATAGCTGTCTAAGCTCATTTCTTCTCTCTCTTCTGATATGCAGACTAGCTAATACCTTTATTTCCACATTGGGTGTGGGCCACCCATCTCTTTCAAGGCTCTCGTGCAAAAGAGCAGCTGCAGGTTAGGCTACAATTCTTTTTCAGTACCTAATGGTTTTCCCCACTGATCCTGCTGCCAATCCTGCTCATTTATCAAGGGGCTGCAGTTGGGTTTCTTATTCTAGGATTTCATTATAGAAATTATGCTATATCATTAACTCGCATGCTAGAAATTATCCCAAAAGATCAGAAATAAGCAGTGTTCATAAAAGTATTAGTACGTGTGTTTCAGGGTTAAGGATTTTCTTTCTTCTTCTGTTTTCTTTTTTATTTTTTTCTTGAAGAAAATAATTTTCTGAGAGCTTTTGTTTGTCTGAGGCAGCTTTTCTCAGTTATTACTGTGGAGGAGGATCTGTAAATGTGAAATGAGTATACAAAACTGCCTCAGCCTCATCTAGTTAAGATAATGGCTGAAGAAAATGATCCTAAATTGTGAAATATAAGCTGTATATATGTATATATATATACACGCATGTGCATATACTCTGTGCAAATAATTTAATTGCTAGACTTTACTGTAATGTGTCCAGCAGGGAATACGCCTTGAGATGTTCTGGGTTCAGAGTCCTCCAGATACGGATGATTAGAGGACTGACTATCTAAGTATTACATTTTGAATTACATCTTAATCCCAGCAGAATGAGGTAAATTTATTATTTTGATGTGATTTATCATGGTGCGGTTGAACCACACAATGAAAGGAGTTAAAACTCCACATTGTTTGAACAGAGGGGGTATTATCATGTTTATTAAAAATGTTTGTGGCTTACCATAGTTAGTTACTGGAAGGAAAACAAAGCATAGTTATACAACTACAACAGTGCCTGAATGTAAGACTTCAGCACAGTAAGACTGTGGCTGAAATAGTTTCTTCAGATTGAACTTTTTGCCATTTCAGAGGAACCACAGTCAAACCCTTCCTTGTTTTTTTAGGCAAAGATCAAAATGTTTTTCATACTTTTATTCATAAGAAGTTCTCTCTGAGGGGAATTCCTGCTGCGTCTTTATTCGTCACTGTCATCTGTTGCTTAGAGGTGTTTTTACAATTTGTCCCTCAAAAAAATTATTTAGGATGCATTGTTGGAACCATACTGCTGTGTAGATTGTAGATCTTACAATTATATAAATTTAAGCTTTTTTTTTTTTTTTTTTTAAGCAGATGTCTTTATCTGGAAGTGCCCTGCCAGAATGGAAATGGCCCACACAGCTGTTGCTTTTCTGGCAAGAAAATTTACCATAATTTACAGATATTTGAGTTCGTAATTTGGCATGGCTTGAAAAATGGCTCACGTGTTCATTTATGCATTTTGACATTTTTTTTTTGATGTACTGGAACTCGTGGTGATTATTCTTATGTGGCAAAAATGTTGTGTGGTTCTTTCCGTTTGTAAACCTGCTGAAGGAGGCCGGGTTTCAAACCAAGGAATGAAACGTATGTACAGGACACATACAAGATATGCAGGCTACCGGACACAAAAATGTGTCACTTCTGAAGTTAAAATCTAGTTGCCAACCTGAAAATCCTTTCCACTTCACTCTTTGCTGAGGATGGGTCCAGCTAACACCAATCCTTAGTGTAGCTCTTGGGTCATTAGGGTTCTTCTCCACGAGAATTTTGCAGTGAGACCTTTAAATAGCACACCGCATTTCTAGATCTCCATTTTATATCATATATAGATCTGTAGTCATTTCAAAGGCAGATAATAATGATATGCTAATATGCCAAGATTTCTTTCATTTACATAGCATTAAGGCAATAAATATCTAAAATGAGAAATATGTTGAAAAGGTTTCTTTTATGTTTTTCCTAATAGCTTTCATTTAGTTATAATTTGGAGACCTGCTAGCTGTGCTTGAAACTGTGTTCAGGTTTGTGGGCTTGAAGTGCTTTTTATAGCCTGAAAGGTTTGTATTGTCAGAAAAAGTCTGTCTATATAAGCCCTGCCGATGTCACGTTCTTTTCTTTGACCCCATTGTGGCATCTTGGTGCCTGTCCATTTTTTTCCTTCTGCCTATTGTATTATATATTCAGATATGCAGTAAGAATTAACATTGGAAAGCACTAGCAGCTTGCACTTAAAAGTAAGGAGAACCAAGAGGCATTAATTTCAAGTGGTGTTTGGCTGCATTAAAACACACAGCAGGGTTTCTGCTGCTTGACCTTACTGAGAACCATTCCCCTAGCAACCTTTCATAAAGGGAGTAAAAGGACAGTAAGAAAACATTTTTCTCCCTATATTCAACAGAATAATATCTAAGCAATGACTTGCTCTCTTAAAAATACAACAAACTCAAACCAAAAAGCAATCAGTTGGTCCAAGCTCCCATTATGTATCCTGTTTCTCAGTCCAGCCATTTAATCCTCTGCTTTTTAACTTACTTACCCGAGTCTTTGAGATTTTAACTAGTAGCAATTCTGGTAGAATACTTCCAATAGCCTCAAAATCTCATTGACAATCTGTCTTGTTTTTATTTAGAAAGTGAATAAAAGGATTTTCCATGTAAGGGAATGTTTGTAAAGTTAATGAGAATTGCTTTTGTTGGCAGGTAAATGACTCTATACCATTACTTGATAGGAAATACCAGTTATTTGCTGCTTGGTTAATACTTTCAGTGTAGGAATTGTGTAATGATATAGAGAGCATTTCCATTGCTCTGTGTTTTCTTAAACTCTCCACTCCTGGATAAAGGTAAAACCTGGGATGGGGGAAGAAGGAGTTGGTTTGTGGGAGACAGACTCTCAGTGTCTTTTTTGGTGTGTTTGCAAACCCTTGGCTTATTTTTTCCTTTATTAAAAAAATGCTTTAGAACTCCAAGGGAAACTATATTATAACATGAACATCATTTTGTATGGAATATTAGCTGTATTTTAATCCAAAGGACCAATGTTTTCCCCATTTTCTATCCTACTTGAGGATATTTCCTACCTGAGGAATGATATCAGTCATCCGAGAAACTCAGAAGAAAGGAACTTAGGATGCGATGTCTGCAAGGGTCAAAACACAGAGGACTAGTATGTTGAAGTGTGCAAGAAAAAAAAAAAGGAAAAAAAGGAACAACCCAATTATCTGCTTAAAGTTTATTTCTTTTTACTGAAACTTTATTTTTCTTTCCTTTCATCTTGCTTCTGTCTGTTTGAAGTACTTCAGTCAGTGTGGAAGTAACAGTGTTTTTGATATAGGTTGCATTTAGTAACGTAGCCCAAAGAGGAACAGAAAAAGCTTGCTCTCCCCCTGGTCTGAGCAAGATGCTTGCACAAGTATGGGTCTGGATGTTTAGAGGGGCTGGAGAAGGGCAGGGGTGTCACACCGTTCACCAGCAGTCAGTCTGGAAGTAACCAGCCTGTGGCAGGCGTATCCCTTCCTGAGAGCAGAAAAGGCGTTTCCAAGGCGTGCTCACAGGACAGGATGAGGAAATTATCGTCTAGCAGAAGTTGAGGTCGACTGGATCTCTGCTTGCGGAAAGTCACTTGTCTAGGGCAGCTTGAAATGAGAGTGCCTATAGTGGATTAAAGTGTTGTACAACCCCTGTGAAAAGTAATTTCATGTTTCAGCACTGCCTAGAATTTTTTCTTTTAAACAAACAAACAAAACAAGAATGTAAGGGACTGTGTGTGGTAACTCCTGGGGAACACTTGGGAGGAACGTCTTGCAGCAAGGCTTTTAGAAAAGCAGTATCCTCAGCCACAAGTTAGCATACCCATTAAATGTGTTACGATGCTTTGGCAGCCGGTGGGGTCTTGCCTTGCCTCTGGATGGGTACTCACAAAGTCAGTTGTGCAGGCAAGCAGAAGTGCTGTTGTCAGGCGTGATTAGAGCCAGCCTTCTCAAAGCAGGTGGCCGCAGTCATCTTCCCCTCCCTTCTCTGCCTGTGGCAGTGGCACTGTTGTGGCAAGATTGGTTCACAAATGGGTTTCTAAAGGCTTAACGCCTTGTCATGTGTTGAGGACAGCTTACATTTTTGTGACTGTGGTGTGCCCTCTCTGCTTTTACACCGTTGATTAAAAATAAAACATAATGTCAGCTAAAACTCAGAGTCAACTAGGCAATTCAGTGACTAGAGATGCCTGATTCTTTTTCAATCAAATCTGCAACCCTAGTTCTCAAACTTTCATTAGATTTTTTTTGCTGTCTTTCATTAGATTTTTTTTTTTTTTTTTACAGTAACCTAATATTTATCTTGGGAGGAGCTTCCTTCTGTCATCCATTTCATTTTTTCTTTGTGTCTTATTGCCAGTTCATGGACTGTATTGTTGTTGCTGGTGTCTTTATACCTTGGGTTCTTCACCAGAACTCCAGTTTCTCAAAGGCACCTAGCTGGCGAGGCATGCACTTTCCTGTCTGTGTTTGTCCTTTTCAGGGCTGCCTCCTCGCTTGCAGCCAACAGTGCCGTGCCCTGTTTTATATGGACAGCAGCAGATCCATCATTCTAGTTCCTAGCGAGGTTTGTAAATGTAAACTCTTTCTCTGAATTCTGATGTCTTTTCTGTACCTGCCTTCGCTCGTTTGGTAACATGTTGCTCTCCCCGTACTTCCCTCTTCCCTGCCACTGCTCAGTGCAATAGATTTTATTAACATGCCTTTTATGATTTGCTGGATTATTCTATTTCCATTGCATTTTAATCATCATAATGACAACATCTGTTGGCAGCAGTACACAGATCTTTTTCAGAGCATATTCTAAGGTTTTTAAATAGTTACTGTATCTACATGAGAAAACTAAGGTTTTGTTTTTTCCATTTACATTAAAAGAAGCGGAACTGCATTACGGAAACGAAATGTGTGTCTGTGGGAAACTTGCTGCCTTTCAGTGACTGCCAGGGGAAACCTTTATGTTCCACGCAGCTTCCTCTGTGTTACCTGCTGCAGAGCCCAGGGTCTGTATTACAGAATTACGTCTCTCAACCTGCTTTCACTGATATGATGTGTAATCTTCCCCTCTTTTTAATTTTATTTTTGATTTTAACCCTTAAAGGTGTGCTTCTCTAACTTCATAAGGAAATGGAGAACACACATGAATGAGAAGCCAGGGGTGCTCCTTGAGAACATCGCAGTAGCTCAAAAGAATGGCAAAATATCAAGAATGTAAAAAAGAAATTACAACAGTGGTCCATTATACTTGCTGCAGGGCATTCTGGTGGTGCTGGCAGTTATCTGCGTTCAGATTAAAATGATAATTTGGTCAAAAATACTTCAAAAAACATCAGTGAACTAGAAGGCAGATTATGTATTGTCATAGTTTTTGCCTTTTTGTTTTCTTTCTTGTCCTAAGTATCTTCAATGAGAGGTTGTCCTTTAGGCAGTAAAACAGGCAGAAAAGCCCCTGGTGGGTGTTTAAGAAATAAAGTTTGCTGATCAAAGACAGAAGTTCATGTCCTGCACTCATGGTGGCAATTGGGCTCTAAACTGTATTTTGCTAATAATCAATCTTTTATTGCCACTGGCCTGCAGGGAGATTATTTGTAAACCAGAATCTTGTCTCTTGCCTGAGAAGTTATGGGCAGCTGTGCAGCGTCGGTGGAAATGGCACATCTTTGAAAGGAGGCTGTATGAGTAAGGCTTGGAACAAGATGTGTTGATTGTGATGTTTTGGTTCTCTTTGAAATTTGTTTTCTCAGAAAAATAAAAGAATTAACTGTTACTTAGGGTAATTAATAGAAAAAGATTATTTTGCAGAGGAGGAAAGGTTACAGTCTGTAACTTGTGGCAGATTTATAATGTATAAAGTTGGGTTTATTTTATTTTATTTTTTTTTTCAGAAATAGCACTGCCAGTTGCCCAAGGGTGTAGTTTACCTTTGCACAAAACCTGTGCACAGAGTGTAAATTAACTGCAAAATTCATACACTATAAAATACAATGCATGAGACCAGAGGACTACTGTACAACGCCCTGGAGAAAAGTATGTATCGCATGCACAACACTTCACCTAGGCAAATTCAAGTTAAACTCACTCGCGAGATGGTCAAGGGACAGGCAGAAAAAAGGCTTGAGCCTGCATTGCTCAGTTCACTTCCTGGGACAATTTGGTGAACTGATGAGGTAAGAGGGATCTCTCTGAGCTTGAAGAAGAAATAGGAAGAGTGTCTTTGAATGTAAAACAGCATAGTGACAGCTGGAAAAGCTCTGTTGACTCCGGTGCCCCTGGAAAGTGCCTTAAGGCAAAATAAAGGCTTGTGTCAATTTGCCATTTAAATAAAGATGTCTTTTTTGGAAATTTGTTCACAACTACTTTGTTGGTGAGGTGTATTGTACTTAGAAAATAGAAACAAATGTAGGGATTTGGAGAGTTCTGCCTTTTAAAAATATATCTCCATCTCTTCAGGGTTACTTTGAATGTATGACTTGCAAATAGCTTGTCAGATTATCTGATTAATGGGGAAATAGTCATGGGTCCTAGGGCTTGTGGAAGATGCACTTTGAAGCTTGGAATTTTAACTGGGATCTTCAAGGTTAGTGAGTTATTACAATGTTATAAAACTACTTGAAAACTGATAGAAAAGCTTATGATGTAGTTGATAAAATGCAAATTAGCTGAGGAAGCTGTTCTAAAGCTCAAACAAATGCACGTGAGAGAAAATGAAACATCTTCTCAGATGAACAGACCTTTTTTAAGAACTATGCAACACTTATTTTTTAATATTTCTGTTGAGGCTATATTGATGTTAAAAATTAAGTTATTTCAGCTTTTGGACAGAAAGTCATCTGACAGATATGACATGATACCTTCATGAAAGCATAGAGAGATACAAATGCAGTTGTACTTTGGTCTTGGTTTCATAAATCTAACTTTAAAAATGCTGTTTGAATTTCTTAATAAGAGGTTGGTAGTATGAAGTGCGGCTGTGTTCTTTCCAGAAGATTACCAGTTACCTTTTTTCCAGAGTATCCGTGTTTGCAAATAATGGCTCACATGGGAAAAGTGTGGCCATCAATGTAACGGACTGTTCACAGCCCTTTAAAAAAGTCTGCAATGTATTCATCTGGAATACTCTTGAGATTTAAGCTGAAGATGGAAAATATTTGCAGACAGGGCTGGCCTCAAGGCATTCTTTTCCATTCCTAAATGCTGATAAAATTGCTTGAAATGTTCTAAAGTGTATGGAAGGTTGTCTCAAGATGGATATATTGGCTTAAAAAAGAAAAAGAATTATTCCATTCTCCTTATCATTGTATTCTCTTTTTGATGAGATTTTACAGGAAAGTTATTCTATCTATTCTTTTTTTTTTTTTTTTTCTATAGAAAAATATTCGTATAGGAAGTAAAATAGTTGAGAGTATTAGTTATCTTGATACAGAGGAAGGTCAGCCGATCTGGATGTTGGTTCTGGAATAAGCTTTAAGCTGTGGAAGTTTGACTCTGACTGTGGTTGCTGGTGAATGAGAATTTCTAGGTAAAGAGAAATGGTGTTCCCAATGCAGTTTCTAATGTGCTTGCTGAGTTCTGCTCTGTATAACAGGATAAGGAACATAAAACTTTAAGTTCATGACCTCTGTAGTCATCCTTGGGATTGGAGTTCTTCTTCCCAGTGCTCATGTTGTTTTATCACATGCTTCATGCCTCCTTCTGACCTATCTGTAGGGCCCAAGAAGGGATCTTTCTCTTGAAACATAACCTAAGGTGCATGATAGTCTTCTGTTTCATCTCTTGTGTCCTTCCCTCCCTTCTCTTCACTCTCACCCGCTGATCACACCAAGTACCAGTCCAGCTAAAGGATGTGTTGGTATGTTTGGTGTATTGGGCTGGTGCACCTATTGGCTAATTCAGTTATTGCTAAACTGCATTTGGTTAAACCAGAAATGGGTTAAACTAGATTTGGACTTGTGAATGGTTTTTGCACCCTGGCCAGATAAGCGGGGTCCTACTACTTATTTCATTTTTACTCTGTGTTGTGTGGTTTGTGATCCATTTCTTAGGACTGTCTGAACTATTTGACATAACACATTTCTTGATATTTTTGGGGCCAGCATGATGGCCTGAATTTCCTCTGTTCACCTCTCAAGTCACATAGTAGTTCTGGTCTTTGGTATTTTACGGTAGACTTTGGGATGGCTGTAGGCCAGTTGTTATCAAGCTTTTTCAATTTCCATACCTCTGGAAAAGTTTGTGAGGAGGAGTGATAATTTAAATCCACTGACAACAGACTTGTTTTTTTTTTAATTAATGCCCAGATCGGTCTATGAACCACAGGCTGAAACCAGTGGTATAAGATTTAGAAAATATTCCATGGTCTTGCTAGTCTCAGTTGCTTTCTTTAGGAAAATACAGTGTGAAGGAGGAGAACTCTAGGTCCTTGGAGGTATGAACCCCAGAAAAATAAAATGAACGTGGGAATTTGGGATATCTGACAACCATAAGCTCAGACATTGGCCTGCTTGCCAAGCATGACTCTGCCACTGTCATAATGCAGGCTAGAAATCTTTAATAGCTATCCTTCGCTGCTTGTAAACTAGCGAGTGATTATTTCCTCCTCTGTTTATACCATTCATCAAAGCTTTCTGGGCTGAGAAGGCCTGGAAAATTCTCAAGGGTTTTGCTGCTGTTAATGCAGTGTGCTACGGTGGGACCTCTCTTGTACAACAGTGCTGTTGAGTACTTTGAATTCCTACTCTATATTGGCACTAACTCGCTGTATCACAAGAGTAGCATCTTCCTACCCGTCTGCCTCATTTGAACTGATTGCAGCAAATTCCTTGGACGTTCTTCCTTCTGTGTACTGCTTGTAAACTTTTGATGATGCTTGCTGCCATTAATAGCACACAGCAGCTATTTGATGATTTTGTAAAAAAAAAAATCAGGCCATTTACTTAAAATAAAACCTAGAAAGGATTACTGCTGTGAGGATTTTGAGGAACTTTACTTTTTTTTCAGAAATATGAATAAATCTTTCCAAGAAATCACTGTATGCAATCATGTTTTACTGCTCTCTCTAATTTATTAAATTAATTAAATGCTTCTGTAGCCCTGTTCAATTCGCAGAAGTTTAGTATGAGGACCACAACCAGCTTTCATTCTGTTCAGAGAGATCTGAAAGAGGAACCCTATAACCATTGATAACCTTCTGAACTTTTGCCTGGCTCAATCCTCAAGCTTGTTACAGCTCAGATTCTAGAACACGTGTAACCTCATGGCAACTCTTTGATTTTAAATGGTCCAAATCACAGTTAAATTCTGTAAGCAGGCTGAGAATTTGTTCATAGAAAAGCTTTCCAGGCTCGCATGCATTTAGACCTGACCTGTGACCAAGGTAGTGTAAGTACTGTGAAAAGGAACCAGATCCAGTACCTAGGATGCCTATAGGTACAGGTTGCAAGGGTTATCTCCTCTACCCTGCCATGCATAGTAGAGCTTGGCATACACATGAGAATCTGCTTTCGGATGCATTTCTTCTTTTCTTCCAAGTTAGCTTGGCTCTTCAGCCTCAAAGAGTGGGCATCTTACACCACAGAGCAATTAAACTGGTTCATTGCATATACTTATTGAAGTAACTTGAAATCTTTTGCAGGTATTTCTGGAATATGATACTTAGTCCTTTCACAGGCAGATCCTGCACATGGGAGGAACTTCTCACATGCATAGGCTTAAGGGCAGGATAGCTCAAGGCACAAGCAAAGCAGGCATCTCTAGGGCTGAAAGAGTAGCGTCAGCTTTAGCTCTAGTGATGAATCTGACTGCGCCGCGAGGCTTGCTGCTATTGCTGCTGCTCCAGGAGAAGGGTTGGGAAGCGGGGATGGCACCTGTTGCTGGCAGTAGGGAAGGAGCACCCCTCCTTATGTTTTCCCTTCTCCCACACCTGACATCAGGAATAATAGCTGTATCGGCTTAACAGTCTGTATGATGTATGGTCTGCTTTGCCCGTGTGGGAACTGAGTCTATATTTCCAAAAGGCATAACCAATAGGAAAATAATTGTAAAGGTGGACTGGTGTCATGAACAGAGTTGAAGGAATGGTGCGTGTTCTCAGAGCTACACCCCTTTAACTCAGGCGTGGGTGATCATCTTACAGGTGATGGCACGCCCAGCCAGCTAGGGAAAGACGAACAGGACGGTGTCACTGGAGTGACTGCTTCCAGCTAAGCGACAAGTCGCAGCAGACGTGACTGATCTGTAAAGACTTGAAGTGATTAACTTCTAAGAGAAAGAACTGCAGTCTGATATAGGCTATTCAATACAGGCACAGAAATAAGGACTATATTGGAGGAAGTTATTTGTTGAAAATTATTCAGTATCCTGTAGAAGAAATAGGCAATAAATTTGCTTGACTGTCTTCATTAATCCTAAAAGCATCTATTGCAAGACTTGTTATGGAACCCAAAGTAGGTATTAAATCTGATTGTAAAAACTGTAGAAAACATAGCTTTAAAAATTCATTGCCTGTTTTACTAGTGATTGGCAAATAATTCCTAAAAAAGAGGCTTTCAGGGGTCTGATCAGTGGAGTTCACAGTTTTTGAAGTCTTGATTAGGGTTTGAGAGTGTCTAGCTCTTTCAAGGGGAGCCTGTTTGCAGATTTAGGATCGGTATCAGAGGTTTTTCTAAGCTCATAGCTAACTATTGCACAAAAGTAAGCTAAGCTAGCCAAGTATGCATGATGGGAGAATGAAAACGGACAATTTCCTACAAGGCTCTTCCAGGCTGTAACACCAGCCTTACAACTGGGGCTTGATATCCCTTCTTAGGAATGTCCTTGAAGACCCGTAAAGAGAAAGGGTCTGCCTTCTCCAGAATGCGCACTGCTTGTACTAATTTACTGTGGCTTTAGACAGTGAGTCTAGAAACAGATTTGGCAAGAGAGATGGCAGAGCTGTAGCTGCTGTAACTGGATGGTACAAAACATACAGAAGATGAGAGTTCTGAGCCTATAATTTTTTTATACACAAAAATGGCTACATGTAGCACAGAATGTATTCTGTAGTAGATTAGAGATCCATCATTAGTTTTTAAGCACTCTTAGCAGCTAAATGAGAACAGAGCTTTGAAAAGGCATGTAGGCATCTTTGCTCTCATCATCCTACTGAGAAAATTTGAAACAGGAAATGCAAACGAAATTGAACTCCTGTTCCAAAACCCATTCCACGAGATTTGAAACATCAGTTGAAAAATCCTTTTTTCACCTTTTTTTTTTTTTTGGAAATCTGAACAGAGTGCAGTTTTTCTGTTACAGACATTTTCTTACTAAAAAAAAGTTTCCTAATAGACGTGTCTTGTTTTATGCTGAGACCATCCTTCAGAGGAATTTCTTCACAAAATCCTTGCCGCTAGGACAGGCTGAGCGCAGGTGCTGCAGGACACTGAGCAGTGGCTTCATGGCCCCTCTGGTGTCTCCCCTCCAGGCCCAACCTCTGCCAGCCTGGGGTTGTGCTGCAGGTGTCTGGGCTGTCAGCTCCCGAGGCATGCGGTCCCTGCAGCACTTGCTGGCACACACCCTGGTGTTTGTGTCTGCGCTGAAACTCTTCGGCCAGGTACTTAAGTGGCCATCTTATTTCCCACAGACTGCTGAACCCTCCGTTTAGTACATCCTTTCCTGAGGAACGACTCTGCGCGAGCTTTATCACTACTCGGATCCCATTAAGAAGCGCTGTGTTGTATAACAATGCGTGTTCTGTAACTTCCTATAAAGGCAGTTCCTGTCGATTTGGTGCAACAGGAAGAAGGCATGTTTCTGTTGAAAATAGTTTTCCTCACAGAAGCAGCTATGGTGCTTAGATTTACCTTTCCAAGCCTAAGTTTTTTCATATTGAACATTTCCTATTCAGAAATAGCTAATTAGCTAGAGGCTGAGAATAAAATAGGGAGGTGTCAGATATGATAGGAATATTGAAGGCTGCTGTGTACCTGCATTGTGTGTTTGATTAGGGAATGCTTTGTACAGCATGGGAAACAGAGAGGCTGTCATTTTTCTTAGCTCTAATGGGATGCCTCAGAGATGGAGCTGTTAACTGCTCTTGAGATGGCACTGTGGATTTCCCTTCGAAATAGTCTTGAGAGATAATGCTGCTTCACCCAGATCCCTGGTGACATGAAAGGCTCAGGAGTGTGTGTCTGATTTACAGCCCCCCGAAGCCTTCTTATCCAGGGGAAATCATCCCAGGAGTCTCCATAAAGATACTTGAAAATAACAGAAGATCGCTGCTTGCATGGGGCTGTCAGATCTCATAAAAAGGAAAAGCATTGCAAAGTAGAGGATTTTTTTTTTTCTTCACATACCCCCTAAAGACTGAAATTGGTTAAAAAAAACCCAAACCTATAGCCTTTCACATAGCAAAGAAGGAGGACTTGGGTTAGACAGAAGTTTTAGCTTGATGTAAACCTTTGTGTTTTGTATAATAGCTGTGTGTCAGTTCACTGTGACAGACTCTAAAAGGGCTTTTATCAAGGGGGATTTAGATGAACACAGCAAGGCGAGGTGATACTATTACTGTCTTGTTTCACATGTAGTCTTTGTCATTTTAGCAGTGTCAAGGTTTCTTGTAGCATGAATGTTTCAAAGAGGCAGATAGATACATGCAAATGCATTGATTGTTCAGGTTGGTTATGAGCTTCAGACTTGTCAAGCAGAGTTTAAAAATCCTCAGTTTTTATTCGAAGTAGGAAAAAAAGGGAGTCACTTTCCACTAAATCTGTATTTTCTTACACAGAAATAGTTTAGCTATTGTAGTCCATTTTACTGTCTATCACTATATAGATACTGATGTGGTTGACTGTAATAATATAATCTTTCTGCTCTACCTACTTGTGAGGAGCATTGTGAGAATTAATTAACAAGTTCTGATAAGAATATTCAGTGTGCTCTTAAGTATTTTATTCAGAGATATCTTGCCTTCACTACAAGAACTTGAAGTGCTTTTCTTTTCTCTATTTCCATTGGAATAAAAGGCCAGGAAGCTGCCTTGCACCGTTTTGACCCGAGGGATATTTTTTCAGATGTTGGGGATTGGGTGGGTGGTTGCACCAGTTACGTGAAATAGTATCTGAAATTGATGTTTGTATTGCCTTTTGATGAGTCTGCACCAAAAGCTGTCTGTTCCTACATGTCCCTTCCTTACTGGTGTCTGATTTTAAATCTGGAAGAGAACTCGATAGCACATCTTGTGAATGACCAAATTAAATAGGAAATGGGCAAGGTTCTGTTGAAGCTGCAACCACTAGGCCATATAGTAGGAACTATTTTGAAAGTGTTTTCAGCGTTGTCTGAGGTTTTATGCAGGGCAATCAGTAATACTTAATTAGTTGATTAATTACAAAAAAATAGGAGGACTTCAGTGGATGAGGATCACTTTTACTTAAAATAACTCTTAGCTTTTTAATTAAATATCCTTGGTCTTGCCTTCTTTTTCCTGGTATTTCTGCAGTTCCCTATGATCAGCTACAGTGTTTAGAAGGTCTATTTTTTCTTGGAGGAGGTGGGATCTTGCATGAAAGATATTTATATGATATAGATAAAGGACTGTTTTTTTTTTTTGTAATCTCGAGAGTGACGCTATACTGTAATTTGATTGAAAAATCCCTGCGCAAGTCCCTCAGGCCTTGAAATTATTTTCTGTCACCTTTCCCAATCCTTCCTGTTGTCCCCTTGTTTTACGTTTGTCCTCAGTGAGCCATGTGAAGGCATTGTTTGGCCCTTGGTGTCTGCCTGTGATTTTCTAAAAGAAAATAAATGAAGACTGCACCATTTGTGTTTACCTTTTAGACTGATCTTCATTTGCTACATATCTTTGATAGCTGCCAGAATGCATTTCCAGCTTCCTTGAAGGTTGAGTTTATCTCCCTTCAGATCTCATTATGTTCTGCAACTTTACTGCCCTGGGAAGCAAACGTATTTATTTTTCATCACGTTATCATTTTTTTTTTCCTTTAGAATATAATCTCTTCTACTTTATCCCTTTTCTGAATGTGTGAATAACAACATTTTTTTTTTTCAAAACACTTGCTTTGTATTCTGTAAATCACTGCACCCCATACAAGTTCCCTTTTCGAATGTACTGATGGCTCTTTGGCCCCTCTTAGTCTTGTTCCCTCCCTTGTCATTTCGCATTCCTGTGCCATGAAGGATTTTCTTCAGGCTGATCCGTTTCCTTCCTCCTGCTGTTTTTGGTTTATTCCTACTACACCAGACTTCACTGTTTCTTTCTCCTCTGTCCCTTTTGTTTTCCTAGTCTGCTTTTAGCTGTGTACCTCCCTTCTCTTCTTTCTTCTCTCTTCTGCTAGTGCGACCACAGAGTTGTCAAATGTTAGTGATACAGAATGTCTGTTTCCTTAGTACTTTCAGAAAGCTTATGTGAAAAGAAAAAGAAAGCAAAAGTACACATTTCTAATGGTGAGGGAGGCCAAAGTGCAAGATGTCCATGTGCCAGAAGAAAATCCTTGTGTTCCTTGCTCAGGAGAAACCTGAGGAGCTCACCCAGAGTGGAAACCCTTCCACAACACCTTTCTGTTTTGCCCGTGTTTTTTGTCAGACTGGATGTATGTACATGGAGTTACATGGGAAGTCAGAGTACGATCCATTTAAACTGACCCAAACCATCCAGGTCTCAAGAACATTGCATGCACACCTTTCCTACATCAATTGTGCTTTCAAATTTTATCTGTCCTGGAATGTGTATTTTCTCCCTCTCTATCTCTGCTCTATTTCCTATTTACAGTGGAAGAACTGAAGCATCTCATCCTTTAAGATTTTTCCCCCCCTCTGTGCATCAGCACAGCTGGAACTCTAAAGGATACACTTCAAATGAGCACTGAATTCT
Source organism: Anseranas semipalmata (assembly GCA_013399115.1). Taxonomy (NCBI): domain Eukaryota; kingdom Metazoa; phylum Chordata; class Aves; order Anseriformes; family Anseranatidae; genus Anseranas; species Anseranas semipalmata. The sequence goes on from VXAA01003085.1 coordinate 418,566, forward strand.
TATATTGTTTGCAGCAACAAACACTGCAGTCACAAAAAGCCTTCCATTATAGTCTCTAGCTTGGCACTTGCCTCCCACCAGCACCATGGTTTTTCCCCTTTCATTTCTACTATTCATCTTTAAACAGCATATGTTATCTGCAGACACAATGGAGAGACGAACTCTTCAGAAATGTATGTAATAATAATCCGTCCTGCATGCTATTCAGCATGAGGTGGCTGGGGCTTTGGAATCTGTCCTTCCGTAGGAAAATAGTGATTTGTCAAATGACCTTTACTTTGGCGAAGTGAGGTAAGGCAATACCCCATTTTCCAAAAGAGTAAGGAAAGTACTTCATGTTAACCTGGTTTTGTGGATTTTATAAGTAAACATGAAATGCTCAGTTATTCTTATGAATTGAGGTGGCATGAATTTAGTTTGTTGAACCAGGAAGACAACGAACATTGCTTTCATATGGGGCGTGCAGTGCTGAATATGAAACCAGGACAGTGCTGTAGGTTCAACATCTGTCAGTCTCCAGTTTGCTCATGAAAATGACTTTTGAGCAGGACAGGGAGGTGCGGGATTCTGGTCTTCCTGAGGTGAGTTCTCTTCCCTTAGCAAGCATTGGGATTTCATGCACTGTAGAAAGAACATTTTGGGCACAATAACAGTAAGTGACAGGAGATTTCTGTGTACATTGGTAGGAAAAGGAGGAAAGCTTTGGTTTCACTTCTTGTTCCCTGCATTTGTCTGTGCATATTTGCTATGTGGGTTGAGTTTCCTTAGAAGGGAGACCAAAAGAGGCATAAATGCTCTGTCATTGCTGTGTACTTGGTAGTTGCTTGTTGATAAATTGAAAGCAGTCCACTATAAAAACTGGACGTGCACAGTTGGCTGTGGTTCATCTTACCTAAAGCAAAGGCTGGAATTTTGGTTCTCCGCATCTGTAAGACAAGTTTACAGCTTTACATGTTCCAGAAGCTTCAAAACAGCTAATTCAGGCTCTCTGTTAGTCAAAATGCATGTTTAAAGGAATTGTGCATCTGTAGACTCATGTTCTGAGTTTGGCTGAGGCTCTGGAGTCAATGTTTATTGCTGTTAAATGAGAGGGTTGTTTGCAAGGTCTGGAAAATAACAAGTCCAGACCCGTGCAGTCATCATCATGTAGCTGCATTCTGATAAGGGAAATTTATACTGTGGTTTCCAGTTTTCTGGTAGATACAAAAAATGTGAGAAATTAGTCATTGGGCAGAGACTTTGTCCCTCCCCTTATTTGGTTTGAGTCTCCCTGGTTTTCTGCCTGAGAGAGAAAAATGTGTCCCACATTGTCATTACTACAAAATAATTCCTGCTGCTAAACTGTGCAAGTTTGGTGTGAGACCAGGAAGATTATGATCTGTATCATGCTCTCCCTGAGCATGCTTGTTTGTGTGTCTTTATTCATTTTGTCTTTAAATTTTTAGTGTCTAGCAAAAAGAATTTATTCTTCTGCTTTCTGATGAAGACAGAGATAGGATGGACATAATGAAAATTTGTTTTCGAATACTTTTAATAGACAGTGACCCCCATCCTTTTCTTTTTTATACTTTAACTGAAATTTAAGATTTCTGAAATAATATTAAAAATCTTCCATGGTACCAGTAGTAAGAAGGATAATCAAAAAGGCATCTCCTTTAACCCATGCCATTCTATGGGATACCTCCTTTTGTTTTCCATTAGAGGTTTAAGATTTGGGATTCAGGGGGACAAAATAGAATGACAGTTACTGACATTATGGCTTTTGGAAATATGGGCTTTGAGTCACTGGATTTTAGTAGGGTTTACAGAAGATCCAAATACTGAATTTGTCTCTTCAATTTAATTTTCCTTCATTGCTATAATTAGAAATATGGAAATGCATAAAAACTCTGTGTAGTGTGAGGGTACATGGCTATCAAAAACAGCTTGTGCTATTCATATGAACTTTTAATTAGATCCTGGTAGATTTTGTACTTGCCAAAAATGCAGTTTTGGGAGGGGGAAGGAGAAAATAGACCAATTTAGGGTAAAATGTAAGTAGTTTTTCTCAGAAAATTTGAATTAAAAAGGTATTGCAACATTTCTTGCAGTGTCTTCAGATAAAATATTGTGACTTTTTGCTTTTGGAAATCATGTAGTCCAGAGATGAACCCTCATAGTTGTTTACATAAAGCCATGACTGAGAAGCTTCTGTACCCTTTGCCAGCTTTCTCATATCTCCAGATATTACCAACCAATCTATCCCAATTTTTGGCCCTAAAAATTCCATAAGTTAAGAAGAAATATTGTTGAAAAGATAAATATGCTGTGCATTAAACATTAAAAGAAGCATTCTTTTTTTTTTTTTTTTCCCAGTGTTTTGGTCCTGTAGCAGATTTTCCTCTTTCCTCTTTCCTCTTTCCTCTTTCCTCTTTCCTCTTTCCTCTTTCCTCTTTCCTCTTCTTCTTGCTTCCTTCTTCCTTAAAAAACACCTCGCTCCAGCTATAATTGTAAAAGGTGTAACTGGTAAATAATCGTGGGTAAATGAAATAGCATATTTTTGTACATGCAGACAGCCTTACGTTCTATTATTCCCTTCGGGGAGAGAATACGTTGTGAGAAATCAAGTCTGCAAATTATCTGCAGTAAAAATGCATTATTTCTGGCAAAGCTACAAATGGGGTGCCTGTGTTGATGCATGCTCACAGTGCCATTAACCATGTTCCTTAATAACTATTAATTAGTTTCACTGGAACTCTGGTAGTCCAGATTAATTGCAGTAGGAGGGCCAAGGGGAACTAAAATGCTCCTTTATTTCACCGCTTCTAAGAGTTGACTGCATTTATTGATAGCCTTTGGTCATTCTTTAACTGTTTGAGTGATATTAGTTTTCTTGGATCTTTTTACTTGTCATGACCAAAATAACACCTATCAGCAGTGTTCAAAATTATGATTGGGAAGAATAGCGCTCACCTCCTCCTCTGCATGCCAATATACGACTTTCAGGACTGCACAGATAGTGTGAAGGTAATGTTATGGGATTTTCCTTCCTCCAATTATTTTTTCATCCAGTACCCTTTGTTACAAACTTGGCAAACAAAATAAGGACAGGAAAGCAATGCACTATTGACTAATGCCCCGATGAATACAAACCAGAAATTGTAAGAGGACAAGTCATAAGAATCTCTTCCTTTGTTCTCTGAACAAATTTATCTTCCCATGAATCACAAGGGAGCTCCCATTACACATCAGTCTGTTCCAGGACAACTATTTTGGTAGAGAATTGAATCTTCTTTATTTTATCAATTTTAAGAACTAGAAGCTTGTGATTTTTTTATAGTTTTTCAATAAGCCTTGTATCACAGGATCAGTTCTATTGACCCAACTCAAAGGAGTACACTGGAAAGATTAGCCACAATTACTGTTTATATGCAGCTTTGGCTGGGAAATGTCAGTACTTTCTGAAGCTTTGTCTCCGAGCTCTTCTGGGAGTTACTACCCAACAGTCTCTCCATACAGGAATTAGCCTTATTAAAAATTGGGCCATATTTTAAAGTTATAAATGAAGAGCAGTTCATTCTCTCTCTTTTCAGAGTATTTCTGCAGGCAGACATTCTTTTATCCATTTCTGGTATGTTTGTTCTCCAGTTTTCTTGGAATGCTGTTAAAACCCATACAGAAGACTTATCTGTTGTGTAGTCGCTGATGTGTCCAATATAAATGGCATGAGTAGTAATCTTCAGGCTTCAAGAGGATATCATAGCATCTCAGCAGCAGCAAAAGACTTGCCTGTGACTATTTATTTGTCTACTGTATATTCCAAATATATTTTTTGTTTTTCTGTTGTAGTTGACCTTTGGAAACAATACGGTTCAGGCTCTTTTACTTCCATTCCCTGTGAACCTCTCACATCCTTTCTCTGAACAAGCATTTCCATGACTGTTGGCTCTTCATCAACCCCCTGGTTGTTGATACACTGATGTGTTTTAAACAGACATTTATTAATTAGCGATTGTTTTCTTAATTCTAATTCTGTTTTTTCTCTGATACAGTAGCATTAATTTGTCAAGAACACAACAGTCATGTTCTGTTTCTTGAGAAACGCAGTTTTATTTATTCATTTTGCAACGTTAATGTACTCACACTAGTTTTGTAACTTTCACATCACCATCAATATCTTGAAAATACATTGTAAAGTTTGATAGCTTATGTTTCTTACAGGTTGTTTCTTTAATTATTTTTCATTTGGAAGGACTAGAGCAGAACTGGTTGACGTCTTGTAATTTGTGCAGTAATACTGCAACTGAGTTACAAACATAGGTCGTAAAACTGTCAGATATATTAGTTAAAAAAAGAAAGAAAAAAGAAAGAAGTTACCATTTAATCTTAGAATAGTGCAGTTAAGAGGGAAACACTGTCTCATTCAGGTCACTTTCTAATTAGGAAGCAGGTTGGTTAGGCTTTGAGCAAATTGCTGGCTTCCAGCTGTAGCAAAAAGCTCCAAAGCTTTTAACCCACTGAGTTGTAATTCAGGTTTGTACCCCACTTAAAGTCCATATGCTTGAAGAATTTTTGAGCTGTTATTAAAGACACTACATAAATGAAACTTGGAGAAATCAAGAGGGAATAAGAACTCCAGAACTGCGACAGTCTGTTTTTAATAGCATTTGCTGGTTGCCTTCAGAAATTCTCGCTGTTTTCTGTATTGCTTGGTTCTCAGCAGATTTTGTATATTGACTGATCTTTTCAGAGGCAACCTGCTGGGCAGTGGAAAACTGCCTTTTTTTTTTTTTTTTCTGTGTTGACTGAGATCTTTAGAGGTAGTTCAGAGTGAAAGCGGAGGAGGGAAGGAGATGTGAAGTGTATTAATAAAATCAACTGCATTTATATTCCTTCAGACTGTGTCCTCCTTATACGGGAAGAATTAAAGGATACCAGCTGTCTGAGACAGTGATATGTTCCTTCATAAAGGCAATGGGCTTATTCATTGTGTTTTGGTAACTACTGATAGTCTGAAGTAATTGTGAAGCCTTCTACATGAGTAGTAGAACATTATCAACTGTGGTCATCAGTAGAAGGTTGACTTTCTGTCCTTGGCAGCAGTGCAGTAGTATTTGTAATGCTCCCATATTTAGTTTAAAGAATACTGGAGTTATTTTCTACTGACTGTATAGGGATAAAAATAAATATAAGAAGTTGTCTCTTCATGTTGCATTTCTTCTGGTTATGTAAAAAAAAAAAGTGCATCTTTTGTTCTAATGCAAAGCACTGATAACACCTAGTTTTCCTCGTCATGAAATAAGGCAGGCAATACTGTATTCTTCTAAATTGGCCCATTCACTTCAAATGGATTACTTCTGTGAGCAACAGGGTTCAGTTTGTACTGTAAGACTTAGGCTACAACCTTCATTTATGTATGACTTGCTCTTTCTAGGCTTTATTTGATGATAGACTGATCAGATCTCAGCCCAATATCCAATAGAACTGGATGTAGGCATTTTGGTTGTATTATAATCATTTTGTTCTCATTCTTTCCTGCTTGCAGGTGGTTTTCATTTTATTTTATTTTATTTTATTTTATTTTATTTTATTTTATTTTATTTTATTTTATTTTATTTTATTTTATTTTCATGGTATCTTAAAGAGTGGTGTACTCATTCTTTTGGGGTACTCACTGCTCCACTCTTGCAGCTGGATTTCCTAAGACAGGTTCCTGAGCCAATATGGAGTGAATGGTCTTCATTGGGACTGCACCCTGTCAGTCTGACTGCATGGATGTGAAGCCAGCCTAAAATTGATCTTATTTCTGAACAATGCCTCTTCATTATTTTCAAAAATCAGAGGTGAAAACATTTATTTGATAAAAATAGAAGATAGGAAGTTATCTGTTGAATTCATATATTCATGTAGTCTAATACTTACGTTAAAAGAAATAAACCAACCCCCACAAATGAGCCCTCATTTTTCCATTGTTTACAAGGAATTCAGAGGAGGGGACATTGCAGTGTCTTAATACCAGATTGACTCTCCATGTAAGATTCTGAACCATCGTACTGCACCTTTTAGCTCAGATAGGATAAGACCTATTTTGTTCTCATTAGATTTGTAATCCCAGAATTACTTTCAGCACAGATTGCTTAATGGAACAAAATTATGCCCACATTAAATAATATAGTAGATTTTCTTTTTGACTGAAGAAGTGAATATGACCAAACTTGCATATATCTATGTATCTATATAGATATATATATATATCACTCAGAGCCTTTTAAATTATCAATTAACTCTTGGCTTCAGTAACATAAAGTGGATATTAAAATGTAGTTTAGTGATTAATCCATGAGCTTCTCTCTGTTCTTATATAAGAGTGTTTTTTAGTAAAGTTGCAGTCCTAATTCTGTGTACAAAAACATTGTATATCTGTTGCTCAGAAAGACAGGATATTGGAATTCCAAATAGATACATTTTTTTTAGCTTTATTATAGGCATCTAAAATGGTTTTGGTGGTAAAGCATGGGTGTTATATGGTGTTACTATTTACCATCTTACTTTCTGAGGAACTCATTATGATATTGCAATTTTTCAAATACCGATAGACACCTGGAAACTGGAGAGGTGAACCCAGTCTCTGATGTGTTATCCACCTATATGGATGTTTTGGAGGTCAGTTTTGTGCATACGGATTTATGGCTCTCAGTTTGCATCTGTACAACTGTGTTTTAGTGCTGTAGGTTGGCATTAAAAAGGAGAGAGAGGTAAAGGTGAAAATTTCCTCTGCTGTGGAAATGTACTTGTAATTGTGTGGCTGCCTTGTCTGGTTGTATGTGTAATTCTGTGCAACTATTAGGCAGAGAGATAGTTATAGTATGCTAATGTGGAAAAAAACTAGTTTTGGTTTCAATGGCACATAAAATGCCTACAATGTTATTTAATCGGTCTTACTGGTCACTAAAAGTAAACGGCCTATTGAAAGAACAGCTTGCAGGTATGTTGCTGTAAGAAAACAAAATTGTTTCATGGCAGAAAAAAAGCAGAAATAATGTATGTCTATTTGGGTTATGGTTCAGTGTGATGCATGAAACCGTGTTACTTTGTCACTTAGAAGATGAGTCTCAGTGAGAGAACAGATGAAATTCAATATGTGCTGGGTTTTAACCAGATTTTAAAATACTGTAGGAAGTCCTAATTTGATCGTTTGATTATACTTAATGTGGAAGGAAAACAGTCTTTGTAGTCTTGCTAGCTCACTTATGTATGTTGTTTAACTGACTTACCAGTAAAGTCTACAGAGGTCCTAATGAACATTTAGCTTGATCCTCACAGCCGTGTGTAACCTAACACTTAAAACTGATGTTGAAGTAATGGTTTTTTCATTAACTTGAACAGATTTTCCTTTTCTAGGAAGTGAGTTTTTTATCTTATCTAGGATATTACTGGGAGATGCAATATAGATTTGATAATGAGATCATTAATAACTCACTGTTTACTCTTAGGTTTAGTGTTGCTTAGATATTATAAGACTGCTGAAACAATTCTCATGTTTAGTGAGTATGTGCGAGTCCAAAGCCATCATTTTGCAGACAGTGTGTCCTCCACACCGAGACCGAGTGGACTACATTATTTGTGCTGCATTCAGACCTGTTGAAGGTAAGCGGTATCCAAAGAAGAGTTTGTCTTTTCTCCATAATTGTATGCGTGTAGTGTTTTTTAAAATGAAAAAAGAAATCCTGGGATCTTTCTCATTTTGCAGTCTTTGTGTGAAATAGATAACGTCTTCCTTGAATTATTTGAGTTGGTGGAAAGCCTGTGTCTCTACTGAAGGATGCAGCCAGATAAGGAGAGACGGTGAGAGTTGGCAATGTTCTGATTCTTGAAGGTCTGCGGTTTTACTCTTTTTAGGCTTGTCATAGGCCAAACTGTTTTGCTGACACTGTTTATATATGTCCAAATCACTCTTTAGAATGCAGTATCTGCAAAATATTTAACCTTTGTTCTTTTGTAGCACTCACAGGAGTAAATCTGCTGGAAGATCTCACATGAATGTACTGTAAGGCTTTATGACTCTAGCTCTGCTGTGATTACCTTTATAAAAGAGGAGTTATAAGCCTGTAAGTTCTACTGAATTCCCTTGTTAACAGCCCCCATAGAGTACAAAGCTTATTATACCTCAGGGAAAACTAATATAAACGATATTGTAGTACACCATTAACAAGAGGGTGACAGTTTTACTTGCACTATTAGTTTCAGGTTAAAATCCTGGAGAGCAAAATATTTCACGTGCACTTGACTGTAATTAACCCCTTATGCCTTTCCCTCATGGTCATGTCATTTAACAAAGCTTCGTTTGCAGCGGCTCTGTAACACAGCATGTGCTCCTGCACATGCAAAGACCACTTCAGTGATTCCTTCTGCTGGAGGCTGGCTATGCTGTAGGGCACCTTGCAGGATTAATTAGTAACTCTGAGTTTCTTACTGGTGTTGCGAATTTTACATGCTAAGACAGTAGGCAATTCTGCATTCTCTCAGTATGTTGCTACCTTCTGCTTTGAATTCTGTTTTTATGTAAATACTTATTGCTGGTTTCTTGGTTTGTTCAGTATAGCATGGACACATAAATGACAGTAAACACTGTGTTGCAGGAGAATGCTGGTAAAGTTGGATGAAACTGAGCATTAGTCACATCCTAACTGGAATAGAGTTTGTGCACTGTTTGTATCTTCTATCCAGAGCACTTAGCTGTAGCATCAAACTGTGTCCTGCACTGGTCGAACCTTGAGAAGGAGTGTGTTCAGTCAGCTTGAGTGCTTCACCCCTCGCCTCGTACTGGTGTTGGGCTACAGAAAGATAACGCTGTCCGGATGGTCCTGTTGACACCAGTGCTTAAAGGAGGCATGTGGCTGGATACTTTGCTGAGTTTCCACCAGGATGTTTTTCTTGGACTTTGTCCAACAAAGATCCTGTCTGGATCTAACGTGTTTCACTTGTTACTGTTGGGCAGGAGAGTTTGAGTCCAGGATAGTAACTCTTCCTGGTGGACTTGTGGCAAAGGGAGAGGAAGGGTTTGTGAGTCAGCACCCTGTAGCCTACAGCGATGAAAGTGAAATTGCTAGGAGTAATCTTGTAACTGCAAATCAATTGTTTAGCTCAAATGATGACTACCTGCATGCTGACTGTTATACTATTGAGGATCATGTTTTTTTTAAATCTCAGTGCATTGTAAAATATACTAGATACTTTATAAATCAAACTCAGTCAGTATTAAGAAGCTTAGATTATTGAATTGGAAGAGAGGAACAAAGAAAAATAAGCTAACAGGATAAATTAGAAAACATACAAGTTTTACTGTTCTTTCAAACATCATAGAAGCATAAAGCATGTGATTGTGTTACCATGGTAAAATGCTTCCCTGAATGCTGTGTCTGCACGTTTTCTTGCATGTTGTGTTTATCCTGTAGCTTAGTTATGTAAGTAAATTTGATGTTTTTAAGATTTGCATTTGCTATAAACTTGTGCACCCCTATTTGCTCAACAGGATCTGTAGCAGACATTGATTAATCAAACAGCGCACTGCAAGAGGGAGGTAAAAATCACAGTGATGTTTTGTTCTGGTTTTGGCTGAGATAGAGTTGATGTTCTTCACAGTGGCTGGTATGATGCTGTGTTTTGGATTTAGGAGAAAAGCAATGCTGATAACACACCGATGTTTCAGTTGTTGCAGAGCAGGGCTTACACTAAGCCAAGGACTTCTCAGCTCCTCACACTGCCCTGCCAGCGAGGAGGCCGGGGGTGCCCCAGGAGCTGGGAGGGACACAGCCAGGACAGCTGACCCAAAGTGGCCAAAGGGATGTCCCGTACCATATGGCGTCATGCTGAGCAATAAACTGGGGTGGTTGGCTGGGGGGGCTGCCGCTGCTTGGGGACTGGCTGGGCATTTGTCAGCAGGTAGTGAGCAATTGCACTGTGCATCACCTGTTTTGTATATTCTTTTATTATTATTATTATTATTTTCCCTTCCTTCTCTGTCCTGTTAAACTGTCTTTATCTCAACCCACGAGTTTTACCTTCTTCCGATTCTCCCCCCCATCCCACGGGGTGGGGAGTGAGTGAATGGCTGTGTGGCGCTTAGCTGCCGGCTGGGTTAACCCACGTGTTTTGAGAAATTTATTGCTGTATCATGTACCGGTGCTAGAAACTTACACAAGTCACATGCATTTGATTTGGGAAGTCAAAATATTACTGCGTGGTTGGATTAAAAATTCAGGAAGGAACAGAGCATAGTAAGAATTACTCATATTCTTTCTATTTAAGTAATTGTTTTATATTAAGAGACTATATCCACTATAAAAACTTATTACATCTAAATATGTTTTTTCCTATTGATTTTAATATTAGTTTGGAGAGAACTCTACTTCATTTCACTTTGAAATTAAGGGAAAATAAACAAACATTCACAAATCAGAGATATCACTGAAGGAGTTGGTAAAGTATAGCTATGCACTGGAACCATATTTACTGGTGAGCTGTTCAGATTCTCCTGGTCAGCAGGGTCTAGAAAAAATCTAAAACTATTTTCTGACTTGTCTGTCTAGACAAAATGAGATGTTTTCCCTCCCTTCTGCAGCAGCAGTAGGACGATAAATATGCGTGGGATATTCCAGGGCTTGTAATCTTTTTTCAGTCTAGACGATTAAATCCTGTGTGGGGAATGGTGTACTTTATTTAAAGAGCAATTACTGCAGCCTCTGCCATCTACTTTAGTCAAAAGGAATAATTGATTCCTTTTCTCCTGGTGTGAATCTAGGTTTTCAGACTGATATTTTCTGAATATTCATAATACAAATTCAGAATCGCTTCATTGCTAAGCTTAAAAGGTGATAACTGCACCTGGGCTGCCTCAAAAAGGTCACAGAGACTTAGATCACAAACTTCTTTTCATCTCTTTCCCAGGCATTTCACAAAACCATATCCTGCCCAGCAGAGTACAAAATAAGGCGGCTGCAGCAGGCGTCCTTGCCACAATGAGAGACATGACCATGTTTCAAAATTCATTTTTTTTGTCATCTCCATCCTGAAGGACAATTACAGCTCATAAACATGGAGGAATTGTAAATGCTATGTATCGATGACTTATTCAGGCCTTGTATGTGAAAAGCGTAATCTCTCTTGCTTGTGCAGAATTTATCCATGAGAACAGATTTACCTCTTTAAAAAAAAAAAAATCTACTGATGCTGTGTGACCTCTGGATTGGAATAAACATTTAAAAGTGCATAAAATCATCAGAGCAAAACAAACTTGGGAAATAGATGTCCTTGTTTTACGCTGTGAATTGTTGCTTGGTTGATCTTTTTGTGAGGAGGCAGTGATTTCAGATGAGATTCCCTGTTTTGCTGGTGATGTGCTCTTGTGCATTGCCTACCTGTGTTTTCGTTACGTTTGCGCTCCTATTTTGTTTTAAGTAGTAGGATGGTCAGTTTTCTCAAGTACTGTGAAGAAAGTTAGGTAAATGCTCTTAGAATAAAATTTAAGATAAATAGTATGAAATTAAATTAGAACTGATATTGTACAAGTTCATAACAGGAAAGGAGTGATGAAAACATGATTCTCTCTGGATGGTCGCTTTAAATGCAGAGATGCAGAGGAGTTTATAACAGAGACAGATTCTTCTTAAGTTCACATGAACATTTCTGCTCAGTTTCTATGCCACAAATACTTTTTTTCTCCTCCAATATTTAATTAAAATATTTTTGTTTGTTTGTTTGGTTGTAGCTAATGTATCATTGAATAAACAGACTTCCCCATTTTACCACCACTTCCATGCTGTTGTCATTTTTACACCTTTGTAATTGTTCAGCAGACTGTTCTAATATACTGTCTGTATATTATTGTGAAGAGAGCAGTTTTTAGTTTTCGTTTTGTAATTCTACTGCTGGCATCACTGTGTAAAACTTGACTGTAAGCACCTGTAATCATCTGTCATGAAACAGAAGAAATCTTTGAAACCAGAAAATGAAGTTTGGCTCAAAGAGGATCATAAAGTGTTCATGTGAGTCACAAGCCTAGGGATGCTTCTGGTACTCTCTAGATTTCTCAGAGGAAAGCAAGAAATGTTTCTGCTGCTGCCACTTACCGATCCTGCAGTCTCTCTCTCTCTCTGCGCTTCTGTTGCCAGAGTGGGAGAAACGTTTCAGATGGAGCCTTGGATAGCCAAACCTGTGCTAGGAGGTTGGTTTTCCTTTTTGAGTGAGTTTCTCTTTTTCTTTTGGTTGTTTATTAATCAATTATGGGGGATTAGTTAAAGTTTTCAGAAATGTTCACAATGTGTGTTGCCACATTAGTAAAAACCCAACAATTCTACTACATAGTCAAAACTACTGACTTAGGTACATTGTGCTGAACTATTTGAAGAAAATAAGCATTTCTTGCAAAGTAAAGGATACATGTCTTATCAAGTGTGATTTTCTTCTAAAGTTTGCTGGAAATCTAAAATGGCAGCTTCTTGCGTCAGTCTGTTGACACTGCATATTAAGGAGACCCTTAAACCTGTTCATGTGCAAACTTAGGTGGGAATGCTTTCATTGTGTAAGACCTATAAGATTATTATAAGAAAATCTTTCTATTTCTTATAAATGAAAAAGAATAAAATAGTATTTTGCAAGATAAGGTTTACAACACAATTTACTCAGTCAGTGAAAGCATGAAACTGTAGGATTAGTTTGGTCACCATCCAAGATATGTAGTATGTTGGATGAATCCAAATGGTGTATGTTCAAGAAACATGCAAAATATTTTTTTACTCTTCTGGTTAACAAGTGTGACTGGTGCAGCATGTTCTGAGTGCTCAGAATTAAGTAAGAAAGAGTTTCTCTTATTTTATTACTATCAGATGTCAAAACTCTAAATGTATTCATGCATCTAGCCATACTAAAATATGAAAATGTATGTTTTTGTTGTATTTTATATATGTGTGCATCATATTGGCTTTGATTGCAGTAAAACTCCAGGACAGCCAAGTAGTATATCTTCATTTGTGAACTGGATGCATTATGCAATGTATGAGTTCCGGAAATTGGGATTGCACATATGCAAAGCATCTTTTTTTTTTTTTCCTGATATATTTACTGTGAATGGTTAAAACATTTATTTTCCTCCCCTTTTCAAATTTTTGTTTGGGAATCATCTAAAAAAATATTCAAGGGCTTGTTTTAGCGTTTACAGCTACTGAATCATTATTAGGTGCATTTAAGTGTCTGATACAGTTTTAATGTGTGCTAAACTCCCAGTAGTTTTCCATCAGCCCTGTCCATTTTCTTAGGAAATGAGGGGAATCTGGATTACAGAAGAATTATCAAGGAAGAAGAGCTGTCTGTGGTAATATTAGGTGCCGTAATGAAAAACAGACAAAAACAGTTACAATAATGTTTTCATGTCTGCTGTGGTACAGTGCCAAGTCTTGTAGAAGATATGCATTGAAAGTGGCTTTTTGATAGACTAAATAAATACTTAGAATATGTACTCCGTAAGCCTGGATTCCATTAACTGAAATGTTCAGTTTATTCAAGACTAACTACTTTCTTTATGCTCTAGAGAGTCTGAAAACAAGAAAAAAATCTGGTAGGGTTTCCGGTGTTCACTGACGTAGGGGTGGAGGGAGTCCCTCTAAATGAACTCAAAGTTCTTTGAAACAGCACATTGTTAATGATCAAAACTACAGAAGATTATTAAGCCTGCAAAAGATTGGCTTTATGTAATAGAAAGGTGTCAAGTTGCTTAGCTGGAACTAAGAGAATTAAATTCATTAAAGGCAGTGAAATCAGGCCTCTGGTGAGTACAAGCATCCACGGATCAATATAGCGTGCTATAAAGCAAAGGGGAAGGATCTGTTCAGAATGCTAATGCCATGTGGCCGCTAGGAGCAAGGACTGCTAGCCGAGAGCTGTTCCTGCTTCCTCGCGTACTCTGCATCTCCTGACACTGAGCCAACGCGGTCAGCTCTTTTACCTGGTACTAAAACGTTGTGGAGGATTAGCACAATGGTGATGGTAAGAAGTGAATGGTTAGTCCTAAGTTCATATTTGCAGTAAGTCCCTTTTACAAGCAGGAAATTGTCTTTGTGTAACTGATACCTGGAGAATTTTGTCTGTATGGCTTCAGTCATTTGTAAGGTGCAACTGCCTTGAGTGGTCAGCTATTGCTGTCATCCCTACGAAAGGGCAGCCTTAGCCTTGCTGCCTTCTCAGTTTCAGAGCTTTGAAGAGTGACTCGCTGCTCCCATGACTGAAGATTGTGGGTAGTGGTTACACTGGAGGTGAGGAATGTCTGTCTGCAACAGGGCTTGCTTCCAGCCCTCTGCAGCAGCAAGCTGAGCTCTTTAGGCCTGACATTGTTTGACTTGGCACTCAGAAGGTTTGAACTGCTTCTACCTCTTTTTGCTTTGAAGGAATTGACATAAGAGAGCGTAAGTTTAGTTTCTAAAATAAGGCATGAACGTGGTACGTTCTTATAAACTGTTGCACTGTTGTGTGCAAAAGCTGTGAGCGCTGGTTCCTCATGGGTTAGACAATAGCATGCGAGAGCTTTGTGTTGAAGTGCTCACAGAAAAACTAAATCTCGAGAAACCTGAGTTAATATTTAAATTACCCTGAGAAAAAGAAGCTTCATTATCTTTGGAGTAGGAAAGATTAGTATTAATGGTGAATTAATTGTTGCTTTGGGTTAAAAATATGATGGTACTGACTCATTGACAGAAAGAGTGTCCATGAAGGGGTAAGTCAAGGGGCTTGTCTGAGACTGTTCCACAGACTGCAAATGCAAATAAGGCTTGCGAGGAACCAAGACTTATTCCAGGTCTGCTGTTGTTTTACATCTACTTTGTAAAAGCTTTCGGGAAAAATCCACTAAAGAACTTTATTGTGTGCTTAGTCTAAGACCTGACTATCTAAAGGCTGTTAGTCTGTCTGTGATAGGCAGGTATGTATGACAGCTGAATTCTGTAGGGGGAGACTTTCTGCTGTTTTCATATAGTGCAACAGAATGCGATTATTAAACTGATTACACAAAATGATGCTACTCCTCTGAAGCCCTTACAGTTACTATTGTGAAAGAAATACACCAGTTTATGAAGTGAATCGGTACCCTAGCAAGTGGTATGGAGTAAACCAAGGAGATGATCTTGTAGGAAGTTCGTAGCTGAAAAAGATCTGGCATGGCTATGAGCCTTGCAGCAAGCCCATCAGCCGTATTACAAAGGTCTAAAGTTAGAGAGAACAATGCTAATAGTTAGAGACAGCAATAGTTATGTAGTCTTTTATTGCCTACGTACTGAGCAAGCTTTGAGGCTTCAGTATCATCAGGAAGCTTTATATACCAATTAGCTGCTCGATGATGATGATTTCATGTAAATTAACAAAATGAGATGACAATGAAACTGACACTACCCCTGAAAATTCCAGTAGAGATAAGCAACAGGAGGATTTGTATTTGGCGTTTTTCTGTTGGAATAGCTGGTGAGCTGTTTGCTATTTTTGTCCAGGGTAGGTGGGAGAGGGAATGAGATTGACCTGAGAGAATGGCATGAGGCAGTGACAGGGGATGTTCAGGTTGGATGTTAGGAAAAAGTTCTTCACCAGGAGGGTGGTTGGGCACTCGAACAGGCTCCCCAGGGCAGTGGTCACGGCACTGAGCCTGCCAGAGTTCTGGGAGTGTTTAGACAACGCTCTCAGACATATGGTTTGATTTTTGGGTGGTCCTGTGTGGAGCCAGGAGTTGGATTTGATGATCCTTGTGGGTGCCTTCCAACTCAGGCTACTCCGAGATTCTATGATTTTTTGCTGAGGTGATGACTCCTGTGGTTCATGAAGAGCCCAAGATTGCACGTGAGCATGCAGGTTCCGTTGTTCTGAGCAAATGTGAGTTGAAGAATTATCATCACTGTACTTTTATTGTTTTTGTACAGTAGTTTCTCTTACTTTTAGACTACAATAGTCTCTTTAACTTTTAAGGTCAACAGTACAGAATGGTGCTTGTTTTAAACTGTTCAAGTTCAGGGACTCTTCAGAATGTACTGATCAAGTATGTACTTGCTCTCTAAGTATTTCAACATTTCTTATTTTGTACTTAAATGTGAAGTCATTTCTAAAGAACTTGCCAGGGTTTTTCAGGGTGCACTAAGAAAAATAATGGTGAAGAATTGCTAGAAGTATTATTTAAATGCAGATCTGGGAGGCAGAAACTTGTAATATTTAATCCCAGTACTAAAACTAATCCTTCTGTGGCATTTACTTTTCCTAGGATTCTCCTAATCTTATTACTACAATATTATTTTTATTACTAACTGCTGGGCATCTATCTTTAGGCTCCAGTAGTTAATTCCTGTGCCTCATTGGACCCATAGTACGGATGGGGGTGCTGCTTTTCTGCATTCTGCCATGAACTTGCTGCGATCATTATGGCTCAGATTTGGGAACAACCCTTAAAGTCTCTGGTTTGTTGTATTTGTGACTTGAGCTATACACATGCACATATTAATTTTAACTGTATGCATATGTTTTGTCCTTGTTCCATTTGAGAATGGAAGGGGCTAAATCAAATTTATTTTAAGTTTAGTGCCAACCAAATGCTAGTCCTAATATATCTTCACAGTAATCAACAAAGAGTTATCCCAGCTTTATTCTTATAAAACTATTTGTGTGGCTAAATGACCAATTGGTTCAATAGACTGGTTGCCTTTTTCAGACTATTCCTTAGGAATGGACTGTTGAGATAAATGCTGTTAATTAAATACAAATCCTTTTCTCGATTGTGCAGAAACAGCCTCGCTACTGGTTCCTTTCCTAATCTTGTTATAACAGTCCCCTGATAGGTCTCATTAGATTGTCTTGTTAGCTGATACAGAGTCTATTTTACCCAGGAACAGACAGAAAAGTTAATCTTAGTCAGTTGTAATGTGTCTCAACTGCTAAAGGGTTTTTTCCTCTTACTTTATTCACTTTTGTTTACTCTCGTCATCTAGTTCCTTTTGTTCTGTAGCCCAAAACAATAGACATGTATGAAGCCAGTAATTCATTTACTTTGATTAGTTTTTATTTAATCCGTCATGGTTTATTGAATTTAATTACTTTTAAATCATTAACTTAAACTGAACAATGTGAGAGGGAGAGAATAGCCCTGAGTGTCTTGTACAGTGTGAATGGGACATGCCACGAGCTAGTTCCTGATTTGCCATATAAAGGAACTTCTTTGGACACAGAGATTCGTTCAAGGATACCCTCTATTTTGTCAAGAGAATTTATGGAGATATTATCGCCTTTAATTGCATCTGTTGCTTTCTTAGTGACTTTCGCTGAAGGTCAGCTACAGAGCTGGCTTTCTGTTACTCGAGATCCAGAAGACTGAGTCCTGTTCAAGAATGACTATGTAAGAGTGAACACTTGGAGAAAGTAATTTAGGTATGTGGAGTTGTTCGTGATTGTGCTAGTGAGTTCATTCGATAGCCCGTGGAAGGTGAATTTGAGTAGAGGTAGCACATTCTGTGTGACAGTATTTTTAGCAGGAGACTCATGAATTCCTAACCATCAAGACCTCAAGATTTATTGCTCTCATACCTATCAAAATCTTCAGACTTGTTGCCGAACTGCTGCTTATATAGTACTATTTGTGTGTGATATTTCTTTAAAGAGATGTGGCTGGCCACTGAGACTTTAAAGTAGCAAATCAGAAAAGAATGCAAAAATCAGAAAAGAAATTAGGAAAACCACTGGAAGTGCCATAGTGTTAACTGAATGCAGTGATTTGGCATTGATTGGTTTATTTTTCCTTCTTTTTCTTACAACTATACACCATATGAACTGTAATTCAGGAGAACACACTTTTTAGCAAGATTACTTTTATACTAAAGACATATCATAACATGGGCTGATTTAATAGGGAAGAAGGATGAAATGAGATGTATGATGCCCAATGTCATCAGATATTTTGATATTAGATGGGAACCCAGTAGGAGCTGCATGCATGTGACTGAAGATGGAATTGCTCCTCAAGTCTTCCAGTTTGTAATCTGAGAAAATGGAATAATTTTAGTAGAGTTTGCATCTGGCCACTGATGTGGGGATATTTTTACAAAAGAGAAAACACTTTAGAAAAGTGCATATGCAGTAAATTATTTTATAGAGTACAGAAACAGCAAATATAATGAAGTCCATGCATATTTTTGGTTCTTAACTGAATTTCTAGTCAAAATATTGATTACCTGTATATGATCTTCAGGATCTGAATGTTTGTGTCTTTCTATAGTGGGCCTATTTTTGTTATAATTCTACAAAACTTTTGTCTTCCCATTGCATATAGTAGTAGTGAGGTAATGAAGCACATAGCATGGGATTAAAAATAGGTATTGTGGACAGTACTGGGGGAGAAAAGGGCAGAACATTTGAAAATTTCAGCAGTCCATATGCTTTGATAGGCCAGTCATCCTTAACTTAGATTAATTTAACATCATGATGAAGTGACTGATAAAGAGCACCTATTTCAGTTCCTCATGGCTTTTTGCAGAAAGTTAAAAATGTCCACTAAATTTTTAATGAGAAAGTGAACCAACTGATTTATATGGTCTTCACAGATTTCCATCATGGAAAATCAAAGGCTGAGTTGAGGTTGATTCTTGAAAGTCCTTTGTGGATGTCCTTGAAAGACCTCCTATGAGGTTATTATCATGATTTAGATATATTTTTTTTTAGTTTCAGAATGAGTTCTGTAGCAAGAGGAAAAAAGTGCTTTGTTGTCTATTTTGAAAATAGTTTTTGTTTCTTTGTCCTCTTTTCTTGAAGAAAAAGTGGAGGGAAATGGTATACTGAATAGTTTTCTTAGAGTTTAATAATATACAAGAGGTAATGGTTTGATTTTTATTAAGTCTTTGATTATTGAAATTGGGGCCATATTGCAAATGCTCACCTTCACTTTTGTGAAGAATACCTGGTGTACCATCCGTTTACTGTCTCACTGGAGACCAATAGCTTGAGTTTTGACTTTGATTCCCTCACCCTTCACATAAGGACCTCAAATTCTCCTGTTATTCAAAAATCATGGTAGTGAAAGGTACCTGCTGCTGCAGAGCTCTTTTCTCTCTGGTAGTAATTCTCTGCTTTTCCTTCTTTCAATGTATTCCTTTGCCTTTGAGTCCTAACTTGATTAAATATTTTGAGGATTCACAGTCTGGGGATTTTCTTCTTCCTTCTCAGAAATCTTTTGATGAAGTGAATGTATCCTAGGAAGCTGACGTCAGGCTAAACTGATCTCCACAAAAGACAGATACTGATGTGGAGTGCAGCATCAGGTGGACAGCCCATCTGTCCTGGCTTCCAAATCTCCATCCTTTTCCAAATATAATTTTAGTCTCCTTTCTTTCATGCTCCGTATTATGTGCATGACAAATCCCCAGCTAAACCTGGCTCATTGGGAAGGAGTATAGGTAGAAAAAAATGATAGCACTCTTTAGGCAACACTGCGTGTTCACTTTTATTATTCATCCTTGCATGGACACAGTTTAATCCCATTTGGAGCTGCTTCTCTAATCTTTCTACTACAGCATTTGTAAATGCATCCATGATGCTGGTTCACTGTTAAAATAGGGAAAGATGAGAGTATCCTTGGAGAACAGTGTTGGGAGTCTTTGCCAAGTAGCTGTACGTTTTAAGGAGCAAAGAATGATTGCTTGGCAGATGAAAAGTGGGTGGGCTGATTGAAGTGTGGGTGCTGGCATGAACGAAGAAATAAAGCTGAGAATATGTACAGGAAACAAATGTGCAGGTAGGAGGGACAAGGGAACTGTTTACTCAGCAACCTAATAGCCTTTTCAGCTCCAGCATAACAGCAGCCAAATGATCTTAGTGATTTTTGCTTAACTGGTTGACAGCCACAAGCTTACTGTCCGAGCCTTTTTCAGATTCAAATGTGTATAGGTTTGATGAAACTTGTAGGATGTTAAAAGCTGTATCTGGCTACACTGGAGCAAGCTGTGGCTTTTAGCATGAATTATCATGTAGGGTTAAGTTTGAAATGAGAGTGTTCATGCAAGTTTTCTGTATTACTAAGTAGCCAAATATTCTTATTTCTGTAAACCTGAAGTCAGACCAGGCCTAAATATCATCTGGCCTTTAGAATATGTGGTTAGGTTTTGATCTTCTAACGTTTTTGCATTTTTCTGGATAAAGATTTTTTTTTCAGGCTTTGTGCATGGGTAAAGGGAATGATAAATTCATCTACAGGGTGAATACTTTGGCTCTTTTTAGCATATCCACTTTTCAGAGACCCAGATTCAGCAAAATATATCATACAAAAGAGGACTTGAGGAAATGTGCTTGAACAATAAGAAGAGCTAGTAAAGTTGCTTTTCATGTGTAGTGTAATAAGAACAAAAGGCATGAATGATTGCTTTTTTGTTTGTCCTGAAAGATCAAAAGTCTATGGGTCTTCAGAGATGTCAGGATACGCTTGCACAACAGCCATTCCAGGTTCTGCCTTGTGTAATGTGGGTAGTACAGCCCTGCAGTACGAAAATAGCTCCCATTTTCTTGGTCAGCAGAGCCCTGTGGATATTCTGACTATGAGCATATGATGAATTATTCTATGGGAAATAACAAATGTTTTCCTAAAGCCCATATTGGATTTTTAACATGCATCTGCTACTTTACCAACAGCCGCCCACATGCTGCTACAAAATCATAACTTGCACATTTTGGTCTTGGAAGCAAATGTTTTGTATAGGCCTTGACTTCTACCTCAGAGTCCCCAAGGATGGTTATAAAATGTCTGCATAATTAATTTTTTTATGGGATACAGCTTTTGTTTGCTTAAATGATACTGAATGTAATAATATCCAGGTGTCTTAAACTCGTATCAATAGCAGCAATGGAGAATTCACAAGTATTACAGGCTGAATCCTACAGAAAAGACTGTCACTTGCAGAGATATAGTGAGCAGCCCCTGCTGCTACTGAAACTACTTGCATGAAGACTGAGCATCTGGCCACCTGTGGTTCCTGAGAGCTGGAAAGAGTTTGGCATCTCTGGTAGACACAGGCAGGAAAAAATTCTTCATCTCACCTTGCAAAAGTTCAGTCATCAAATCAAACGATACCTTCACAGTTAGCTAAGCCCACACAAAACGTGAGTGGCTAAGCTTTTAAAAAATCAGCTCTTTCAGTTTTTAAGACCCGTAGATTAGGAACAGAATAGAGCCTTATGTTTAGGAATTGATATATACCCTATACTTTTGAAGAAGGAACAGTTGAAAATCTATTCTCCCCTTTGCTTGCCCAATGAAGTGCTGAGTTCTGCACCTCATCCTGTCATTATAACTGACAATGTCAGCAATGAAAAAAGAGACAAAAACTGTTTAAGCTTTCCACTCGTTTCTGAAGAGACATTCGAGAACAAACCTGAATTTCTTTTGCAAGTTTATGATCACAGTGGTAAAGTTTTAAATGATGCGGTGCTAAGCCAATGCCTATCAGTGACATCTAGACTGGATTCTCATGTTAGAGCCTGACCTAGCTCCATCTGAATAGAATGGGGTGACTCCTAATATCCTCCAATTTTGTGGGATTTTTTTCTGATTTACCTCAGAAGTGTTTTTGCTAATGCACAGGGGGAGTAGCTTTAAGCTATCAGTGTCCATTGTGCGGAGCCCCACGACTACGGTGTCTTCCAGAGTTATCCAGAACTTAAACGATTATAGCAAAGCTAGGAGTCTGGCGGTACAATCCGTAGCGCAGTGGAGGAGGTTAAAGGGCAATGGTTAGAAGAGAAATGCGTTAGTTCTTCAGCTATCAGTTATGAGTAAATCCAGGGACTTCGACTGCCTGGTTAGCAAGAATGCTTCTATCTGAGGAAGGAGAGGCATTCATATACTAAATTCTTTTAATTTGAGGACTGGTAAGGTGTGTAAGCTGGTCCTATTCTTGCAAGCATGTTTAAAAGTAAAATAAAAACCTATGCTACATAACATAAAATTTCAAAGAGAGGTGGGAAGAGAGAGAGGACGTTAGAAAAAAGTTTCTTAACTTGTTTATCAGCATTTTTCTTTTTGCTGAGTTTATTACCCCATAGATCTGTTTAATTTTTTTCGTTGTGATTTTATTTTTTTTGATGTTTTTCTGTAAATTTTAATTTATAGTGTTGCATTTACATAATGACTGTAATTACATCTAATTACATGTCATCTTTCCCCTGAAACTTGTAATTACAGAATTATGATGTATAATGACATCCATGTTAATTTTAGTGGGGGAAAATATAAAGGAAGACCATGGCAAATGCATTTAAAAAATGAAAGTATATTGAAATTAAAAAAAAAAAAAAACAACAAAGAAACCAGAAGTAAATGAGTTCAACCAGCTGAATCTTTACTACTTGGACAGGTTCTTATTTCAATAGTGTTTAGTGTTCACTATTTTTTGCTGGGAAAATTTGATTCAGTTTCTTTTTAAGATAATATTTTACTTTCTTAGATTCAGAGACTAAGTTTTAGGATTTTTTCACTTTTTCACTGGCCAGTAGTTGTGCAACATTTTGTCTAAGCATTTCATTTATGATTTACAATTAGGTTAAACCAGAGAATTAAAAAGCTGCAAACTGTGTAAAGAAGTACAGAAATAGAAACAGATTAAAGGAGATCTTTTGTATCTTAAAATCTTCTACTTTTTTTTTTAAGCAGAAGTAGGGCTTTAGCCTACTTCTTTAAATATTTAATCAACAAACCAAAACTTCTCTTAAAAAACAGAAATTGCTGCATTCATTACCTAATTGGAAGAAAGCTTTAATCAAAGGCACAGGCAGTAATTTTAGAGTTTGATTTTACTGTTGTGAACACATCATTAACTTTATAACTGAGATCTGACGGAAAGATTACAATTTTTCTAGTCCTGCTATAGGTGGGATAGCAGCTTAGATACCTAGATGTGTAGCACCCGGAGGCCTCGACAGAGATGCTTGAATATACTTCTTTGTTTCCAGGGAGAGCGTGATTGTGATCTCAAGAAGGTGAAAGACAGAACCAGGTGACTCACTGAGTTGCTTTGTGTAGAAGGCTGAACGTCTAACTGAAATGAGCATCTCGTAGTAGATTCATAGGCTCTCAGGCTCACGTGGGGTCCTGAAGTATTTGTGCAGTAGTACAGCGTTTGGGAGGGCCACTGTACAAAGCTTTTCCCCAGCTGGTCTGTAGAATTCCTCCCAAGGAGAGCCTAGAACATACGCTGCTTCGGGTGATGTTGCAGGACTGAATAATCTAAGTGAGGGAAGTCTGGAAATTCTGGTTAACATTCTGTGAAGAAGAATCGCATTGCCTTTTCCCGTTCATCTTGGGCACACTCTGAATACTAAGGGACGATCCCTTAATTGTTCTGGTGCCTCATACTTATATTGCTCTAACTGATTTATGCTTGGGATGAGTGAGAAGGGAGGCAGGCTTTTTTATAATGGAAAAGTGCAGGCTTTCCTGAGGCCTTGGGAACAAAGTGCAGTAGGCGAGAGATGGGAACATCCTGACTTTTGGCACATGAGGGTGAAAAACCCCAAAGGTTCTAACTATCCTGTGTTGGTAGCTAATCCTTTTAGAAAGCAATGACAGTTGCTTGCAGTCTTCTAAAGGAAGCTGATCTGGCCCAATTCCACCTTCAAACAACTCCTCTTCTATTGCCTCCTGAGAGCCTCTTTTGCCTCATCAGTGCAAGGTCAACGTTTGACCCTGCAGTGAGTTATCTTGTGACAGATAATTCTGTTCACAGTGCATTCTTTCTGCAGTACAGCCTTGTCAATAGCCTCCTCTTTGAAAAAATGCTTCCCAGGATTCATTTTGCAATCACCACCCTGTTTATAAATGGGCTTTTTCAGGCAGATGATGGCTGAGCTGAATTCAAGCACAGTCAAACCACATCACTTGTAGCACGGCAGGGACGTTCCTCGATAGGCTGGGTTTCTGGGCTTGTTTATTAAAACACAAGACTTAAATGCTAGACTCCACTCACTTCCCCTCACAATTTCTTTATGCCCTTCCCCTCACAATTTCTATGTGCCCTTCTCCTCGTCTCCATTTCATTCGGAGTAGCAGCTTCCTTTACATAACTGCAGGCAGCATGCATTTTCCAACTGTACAAATGAAATGAAACCACTGAGCATAGCTGAACCACAGGCTTGATTAAATATATTATAAACTACCAAGAATAGGAGGAACATGCCATGAAGGCATCATCTATCACAATGTATGTGGGGGAAGGAATCTGTCAACTCATTCTATGCTAATACTGTGATAAATCGGTACTTACTTACACATGTGCATGCATATAGCTGTTTAGTCTCAATTTCTTTGTAAATAGATGGGAGAAAAGCTACATGCCTGTGAAGACCTCTCAAGCTATTGCAATGAAGTTAGCAGATTCTTGTCGGAAAGTACTTTTCTTGCAAATGAAGTCTGAAAACAGTTTCTGTTTGACTGAAATACCACATTGGAGAACAAATGAATGACAGATTTAATTACATCTGTGGAATTAAATAAAACACACTGCTAGAACATATGCATAAGGGTCGCAGCTGAGAGTTTTGTTTTCTGAGAAATAAATTGGTTTATTTATTATTCATAAACAAAAATCACACAAAATGGTATTTGATGTATCTGGGTTCTTTGTCTTTAGCATCTCTCTGAAACTACATTTGTTGAAAGAGCACTTGTCTGATGTTTTGAGGAGACACTTTCTGAGCAGCCCTTAGGTATTAGATAGTGGGTCTTAGTTTTTGACTTATAAAGTTGCTTTTTTTTTAATATAAAATATATATGTGTGTGTGTATGCCATCTACCAAAAGGTTATTTCATAAGGCAGAGCAAAATATTAATGCAAGAAATGGAAAACTAGATTGTAGTTTGCTGTAAAGGGCTAGGACAGGTAAGGATCAGCTACTGAGTATGCGTGAGCACAGTTAAAACAACCTTAGGCTTCTGTGTAGGAGTATTCCTGTACTTACCATTACAAGCATGGAATCTGGAATCGGTTTCCTTACCTCCATCTCAAAACACTCAGTGGGAGTATGACAGGAAAGCCAAAGAAGCAGGACAGCAATTTGTTATTTGTGGTGCTTTGTCTGTGCAGTGACCCACACAGCGGCCCCAAGCCTAAGGATGCAGAACGGTTGTGTCTGCCCAGGTTCTTTGGGAAGCGAGGTGGTCAGGGGTGGAAGATAATCAAAATCTCTGTGAAGGGAGATGGCATGAATGCCTATCGTTCACCTGGTCAGTCTCTGCTTGAAAATGACATCCCTCTCCTAGGGGATGTTTGTGATTTCCTCCTGCTAGCTGTTAATTTTGGTACTCCATGTGACAATACGCTGTTTCAGGGACCCGAGTAACTGTGGCGAATTAACTAGCTATTGTACCTTTTCATTGCAGATGACATTTGTTCAGTCAGGTGTTAGGCGACAGTGTAAAGCTACCTTGTTTATATTCAGCGAGGAGTATGTGGGCACCAGGCTATCTTTTGATGTGGTTGCTTGAATCTAGGTGGGCTGTTAATTGAGGAACAGTAAGTCAAACGTGGTGAAGTCGTAGGCAGAAACGAGCTAAAGGTAACTACGGGAAAAAGCAGTCGGAAAAGCAAACACCACTGCTTCTGTGAACACTGTGAAGGGAGGAAGGGAAGCCCCGGTGGAAGAAGAGAAAAAAGGATGAGGTTGCACTTGGATGTGTTCCTTTTTGAATCTAGCTGAATGAAGAACTCAAGCTGTGGTTGAGAGACACTGAGAAACAAGCAGACCCGAAAAGAACTGTATGAGATGTTACAGTAAAAGAAAAGCCTTAGGGCAGTTGTAAAATACTACGCTGTCATTCTCACTGAACCCTGGGTTCCCCGAGCTGATGCAGTGTGAAGCTTCTGCTTCACTGTCTCAGTAGGAGTGGGAACTGCGGCCTCAGAAAGTCACTGGGAAGGATTAGTGTTGACTGCAGGAATAGAAACAATGTTTTCTGTTCTTTTATTTCCAAACTTGCATATCTGAGGAAGGAGGAGGCAGAGGAGGAAAATGCCAAGACCGATTCCTTTTTCCTCTCTTCTCTTCTTCCCTTCTCTTCCTGTGATCCATCATAACCTAGTAGCCAGGCTGCAGGTAAAACAAGTGGAGCCACAGCTCCCGAGGGAAAAGAAAGATATGACCATCTAAACACCAGAGATGTGTTCTGGCTAGTCATGCTCAGTTAAGTGGTAGAAAAAATATGAATAGGTAAGCTGTTGGTGCCTAGATGTTAGCCACCACTGCCAGTGTTTGAATGTAACCATATTGCCTGTCCTGAGACAATGTGTCACAGCCATAGTCTACAAATGGAAAAGCAAGAGAAAATATTTTTGAACCTGTTTCATCAGTTCTGTTATGAACTCACAATGTTAGTAAAGCTCATTTTTTAATACTTCTCATTACTAAAGTTGAATTTGCTATATAATAATTTTTCATTCATAACAAAACAAGGTATTTCTGTAAATGAAGAAGTTTTTCTCAGATGGCTACAAAAAATATTTGACATGTCAAGGTTAACATGGTGCTGATACTATCTAGGAGAAAATCCAAAGTACGTTGAAGTTGATGGTGGAGTTTTCAATACACTCAGTGACTGGTTAGGACCCTGACAGATATGTTTTCTTTGACTGACTTTCAGAAGCAGTTAAGTAATGTCATTAATGCAATTTGATGTTACCTCTTACCTTTGAGTGAAAGTTGATGTGAAATCTGGCAAGAATAAAATATTATGAATTAGTTGCGTAAAGACCAGGAACCAATAAAAATCGAATTTCCAGCACACATTTCATGTAGTTGATCAAAAGGCAATTAAAAAATCTATGGGAAGACATAAAACTGAAAATGCAAGTTGAAATAGGAGGAACAGGCAGAAAATCAGTGAGACCATGTGGAAATTTTTTTTATATCTCTGTGAATTTAAATTAGGTATCCATGCCACTTTAGAATACAATTTTATGATTTCTACACCACTTGCACAAAAATTGACAATTTAAATGTTAGGTCTAGAGCAAGGGAATATTTTCTTCATACCTGCCCACCATATAACCACAGTTACCTGTTCCATTTTTATTGGCGATTTTCTGCAAAAAAGGGTGGCTTGTTCCCTTTGGGTATTTTGTTCAAGAATAATTATTTATGTGGAAACAAACTAGGGGACATTTTCAATTCTTTAAATAAAAGTCGCTAAGTAAATATGATCCATTTTAAAAATCAATTTTCTTTCATTCAGGTTTTCTTGTACTCTAGACAATTGCTTTTTTTGTCGTGATGGCTTGGGTGACTTAAGGCTAACAAATCTTTCAAAATGACAGGGTGCACTTGGTGCTCTGAGAACATAAAATGGGTTCTGTCTATCAGGGTCTTTAGAGAGTTATATATATGGTGGAAGTCATGTCAGAATTTATCTTGGTCAAAGCTAATATTAAAATCACTGTCAGTTTCCAGACACTTCTGCTATATTGGAAACTTGCAATTGGTTAACATGGTCATGTTTACTGATGTCAGCTTGTGATGGATTGTGTGAGTAAACTGAGGAAGAAAAATATTTAATATCTATTATAACAGACATCCACATTTCAGTGAACTATGAAAAAGTACCTATGGGTACAATGTGTTATCTCTTCAAGTGTTGCTAGTCACAGCAATGTATGTGAAATATAAATGTTCTTTTCGTACATAGTACTTGCAGTGAGTTTCCCTGGATTAAAAAATAAGTGTACAGTCATGAACCAGAAAATAGTTTTCTTGTTTGATAGATGTGTCAAGTTCCATCCGGTAACAAAGATGAGAGTGGATATGAATTGCAAACTTTCCTGTTCCACTTGTGTACTAGCATAAATTTGGTGTAGCCACAGTTGTCAGAGATGTCACCTCACGTGTCGCCTCATTTAACCTATGTGGCGTGAGGGTTCCTGAACTCAGCTCCTGTACTGACCCGGTAACTGATGGGGGTGAGAGTCAGAGAAAGTGGGGAAAAGCTTATGCTTGAAGGAAGTTTTCAAGGTGCAGTTTTCATTTGGAAATGAAAACGTTTTCATTTGGAAGCTGCTTCTCAGCTTATTAAAGAGAATGAAAGAGTTTCACTTTCCAGTGTGCGTGAAAAAGCACACAGGTATTACTCCAGTAGCCCATGCATTGATATGATTATGTGTCATACCTGGATTTATTTCTTCCTTTATGCAATTCCTACATCAAATGGCTAAATCTGTTACATGCCAGCAAGGAAGAAACTTATTTATATTGTTATATCATTGTGGAGAGCTGCATTTTCTTGTATACATTAAAATAATATAAAGTCATATGAAAGTTAGAATCCATATTCACAATGATTACATTCTCAACATCAATTACCTTCATCAACACCAGAGCAGGTTCAATTACAGAAGAAACATAATAATTCCAACAATACCTGAAGTCCCTTTTAGAAAATGTGTATAGGAGTGGGATGTTGCATTTGAACTTCAGCATAGGAGATGTTAATGACATTAATGCAGCAAGAACATGATTTTGTTGTGAAAAGGTTTCACTGTATTCATCCCTACTGACTTTATAGCGGTGCCCGTACAGCACTGGCGGAAGGAATCTTTCAGCCTCTTGTGGCTCCTGGGTGCTAAACTGTTTGGTTTCCTACAGACAGGAGTCTTTGGAACTCAGCATCTATCAGAGCTGGGAATGGCCCAGTGAATCTCCTGCATCAATTTTAAAAAGCAGAGAACAGTCCTCAATGTGAGGAAGAGTGACAAGGCTTTTGTACCAATGAAATACTCCAAAATACATGCCTCTGGAAGCAACATGGAGCATAGGCCCAAATCTAGATATAATCATACATCAGAAAGACGTTGCGGGATAGCGAATAATGAAGATTTGAAGAATTTTTTCTACATTGAGATTCTTTTTGAACGAAACTGGCAGAGTGGCAGACACACGAACAGCAGTTCCTCAGGCATTGTGTTTTGTGGAAAGGATGTGCAAGGTTTCTGAGACTACTTTCTGTGCTGAAGTAAAGTGTTTGTGTAAGTGGGGGCCAGGAATTCAAGCAGTGCATGAGCATCTGTTGCACTTTTTTTCCCAGCACACCTCCAGTAGGCCAGTCCTAGGCTTTTTAGGTGCAGAAGCTGCACCTTTGTTCAAAAGGAAACTAAGAGGGGAGGGTTTATTCCCTTCTATTTTTACAGAAACTTTCGCTTCCTTTCTTCTTCTCTTTGTTTTTCTTCTTATTGGGGAAATGAGTAAGAGTGTCAGAAGAGCCCAGCAGAGGTGATCCTACCTAAACTGGTGTTTGAGGGCCCTGTCTAGACATTTGTAGTCATATGTAGTCTCCTGCAACAATTTTGTTTTCACGATAGTTTTGCTCAGTTTCAAGATTCAATATCCTAATGTTTCTAAGCTCTTTCCAGCTTCCATGTTTGAAATGTAACACGAGTTTATAACTTCACAGCTAGTACCAGCTGGCAGATGTGAGAGCATTAAAGGGGTAGGCTTCCTCCCTGCCTGGGTTGCTGCATTTCCTCTGCAATATAGAACTGTTGTTGGCTTGAAATGTGGCTTCCTGACATGCTTTTCTCTTGGTTGTGTTCATGACCCTTCTTTTGCTAGGATGAGGAAGATAAGTTGTATTTTTCATAAAAAAAAAAAATCATATCCAGAGATTTGGCTCTCTTTAAGATGTGCAAATGGATTAGTTTGCTGTTTTGAGATCTGATTATTTACTTTTTACAAGGGATTTTGTCACTTAGAGTAGAATTAGAACATAAAATGTGTTGATTCTAAAATTATTTTAAGATAACCATTTTCTTTTTGTGACGTTCTAATATATCTTTTGTTACTTCATTTTTGAATTGTATTTAATGTTTTAACACTTCTGCTATAAAAGCCATCATAATCCAATTTGTATAATGAGTTAATTGCCAATTGCTAGTAATTGTTAATAATAATAAAAAAGTCTGATAATTACCCTGTAGTAAGAACTCTGTACAAAGAGCAGAATTACAGTTCTTGCTTAGTTCCATCAGTCACTTCATTCTCATTGTTCATCATGGAAAGCGTGGTCCTCCCTTTCGTAGGAGAAGTCTCCTCTCTTTTTGATGGGAAGCTGCACCAATGTGACCTGTCATGTAGAGAGACGTGTTCCAGGAGAGTGTTCACCTCCAGAGGGAGTTGTGTTGTTTTGCCATTTTATAAACGTATGCTCTTAAATGTTGAAACATGCATTGCCTTAAATTAGTGTGAAGTTGATCTGGTCTTAGAATGGGTCAGGAAGAAAAACAAATGAGCACAGAAATATATTATCAGTGAATTCAGCAGTCTTAATTGGTAAACAATAGAGCTGTAACTATTTTATTTTGATTATATTCACTAACAGAGTAATTATCATTTTAATTGATATGTATGAACAGGTGCTTACACTGAAAGCAGTTTCAAACTGGGATGCGTTATGCTTGAAAAGTAGCCTGGGTGATTGTTCTCATTAGCCAAACAGATGGCTGGACGTTTGTTTGCCATTTTATGGAGAGAGAATTATAATCTGACAATATTTTACATAGTGTGAAGTATTTATAAATCAATAAAAGATGAAATTTATGCTCAGTATTAGTGTAGAGTAAACGCAACTGACATGCTGGGGAATGGCATCTCCCTGATAAATATCAAGCTACTGTTCTAATGAACTCTTTTGGAGGGTTTACTTTCAAGTGCAACAAGGCTAGGTCATTGACATGCTCAGGAGTATGCAGAAGCAGGATCTATTTTGTATGATGGATTTTAGTGCCCTTCTCTGGACACCATGCATTCGATTTTGAAAACTTCCATTTTAGGTCAAGATGAGTGTGTGAACTTTTTCCTCCAAAAAGAAATTGAGAGATACTCTGTAAGCAAGAAATGAAGGCAATCACCTTGAATTTTGGAGTGACAGAACAGGAATGTTCCTGTTGTCTTTTCATATCCCCATGAGTTACACAGACACTGGGCTAATAAATGTTCTTTGGTGTACACTTTTGCTGGTTTTGATTCTGGATCTAAAAGTCCTTTTCCAATGAGAGACTCCCCAAACCCTGTAAGGTCTCCTGAGAAGTCTGGCTTCCAACCAAAACCAATCAACACCTAGAACAATAAATCTAAGAAACCTGCATCAGAGTATTCTTAGCAGACTTTGCTTGGGACTTTTTATTTCTACAGTTACAAGGTATTTTAGGTAAAGCTGGTTTGGTGGTGACCAAGCACCTGTTAAGTCTTTTAGGTATCATCTCCTGCTATGAATTCTGCACCGGAATGACTCCTCTTTACTTGGCACAGTAATGTTTTCCAGAATGTTGACTGCAATATCTGAAAGAGAAACAGATGACCAGCTTGAGGGATCAGCAATATCTCTTCACAGACTTAAGAGGCTTGATGATTGCTTTGCTTTAATATAATGTTCCTGTTAATGAATGTCAAAGAAAAAAAAGAATTATGAAACTGTGGCATAAATAGAAAAATGAGGAAAAAATAATTCATATTTCAGAAAATATTCTAAAGCACTAGTAACTTTTTTCTTTTTTTTTACATTCAAATTCCATAAAAACTCGCATATTTAATTTTGAATTGTGGCTCCAAGCCTAGAAACAGATCTGGGGGAGTTGAGGGGGCTTAGCACTGGCACTGAAACCAAGCTGTAGCTGCCTGTCCATTATCCTGTTCCCTTTTCATACCTCCACAACCGCATGGTGGGCCTTCTTATTTTAGGCTTTATTTCAGCCTGCAGCCACACAAAGAGCCGTGCTGGCACAAAGGCTTAGAGTGTCATGGGCAAAGTGCAACATTTGGCACTAGAGGGAAGCAGGATGTTTCTTGATAACAGCAATAGCCTTTTTCTGCCTGAAAATGTTTAAACCTGTACCTGGGGTCCCCTGGGTGCCAGGCTTGGTGGGGTCCCGGCTGGGGGCCGTCCCCTGCAGCACGCACCGCGTGTGGGAGGAGCTGCGGCGTGCCGGCCCCGTGGTACCAGGCGTTGCGCTGTCAAGCGAGCAGCTATGAGTGGCAGGTGGTACTGAGCTGGGTAAAAATGATTTTTAGCACTTCCCAATTTTCCCTCCTGTATGGGGCAATGTCCCAAGTGTACAGCTTCCAACTGTTATTATAGCTGCACTCGTACCCGCAAACTTTTTGGAAGTCCGTATTTTGGCTAAGGATTTGAAGCTAAGATGCAGAATCTTTCACTCCAGACAGACTGTAATGCACATGGCATCTAAAATAAGTTGTCTCCTCCTTGGTCCTATGGGGCCGAGAGATAAGGCATTTCGTGCTAAGCGCTGAAGACATTTCTGGTGCTGAGCAGCATTCCTCCTCGTTTGTTAGTGCCGTGGGCTTCAGAACAGTAAATAACACCAACAGATTTCTCATGTTTTAGCCATATTGTTCTGCAAACCAAAGACAAGGCAAAAGACAAAGCTAAAAAAGAGTTGTTTCAGTCAAAATATGATGAACAGCAGACTTTTCTAAAACTCAGTCACAAATCATTCTGTCAACGAGCTGAAATCGCTTGGCCTTCCAAAGAGGATGGTCACCATGGTAACACAGCGTAACAGATACTTCATGTTCCCCAAACCTTTACTCATGTCATGCAGCGACTGCGAACCCATCCTTCTTTCGCTGAGGGAACCGGAGAAATATTTTCATCGGTGCTTGTTATCTGCTGAAAGATCTTCTCCAGCTTGCAGAGTGCTGGCAAATGGTTGACAGGGCAGGTGTTCCTGCGGGGCGTCTGTGTGTGCAGGGAGACTCGCTTGAGTTCAAGTTGAGACCCAACTCGGTAAAGCATTGAAATGGTCCCTAATGGCTGATGAATTGCCAGGGGAGGTGAGAGGAGGAGGCAGGGAGAAGTGAGTGTTTGGTACTGCTTGTGTACAAGTGCTGGAAGATGAAAGCAAACTTTCTCCAAAGCTAGTTATCTTTATTTCCCATGGCGAATTTATCATCTTTCAAGGGCCCGGAGCTCATAAACACACACCTGGCTCTTGAGTTGCAATTTGTGTATTGAAGTCTCTTATTGTAAGGCTCTGTACTGGAATAGGCAAAGTTGTTTTACTATTATTGCAGATGCAGTCAGTTCTTTCTTAATTTAATTTTATAAGCATCTCCATGTATTTTGTCTGCAGCTCTGACAGGCCATCTGGAGCAGTTTTGTTTTCCTTCTCTTGCCTTTATCAGTTCCACATTGAACTGTAGCCCTTCACTTCATAATTCAATTATCCTAGTGACGATAAGGAACCAGCATGAGAGTTCAAACTGAAAATGGATCTGGAGCTAGGTTCCACTCCCAAGACTGTGCCCAAGGAAAAAGAATAGGCGTGGGAGGTTTTCACTTGACATACTTCAATAGCCTGGTTTTCACTTGACATACTTCAAAAGTGAGCAGAGCACAAACCTGGAGTAAAATTGTTAAAAAATTTAGTTGCTGCTTCTTTCCTTCCATTTCTCCCTAGTTACTCTTCTCTGCTACTGCTTTAGGGAGGGGCTTTTCTCAAAACTATTTCGTAAGGGTGTTCTTTGCTTGCCCTCAAGAGAAAGCTGGAAACAATCCCTGACAGAGTTATTATATATATGAATATGTATGCATATCATATATACATATTTTATGAAAACATTTTAATGTCAGAAGACTTTGATTAAGAGAACAAGTTTTCTAAAAGCATCCAAATTGATGCTTTTGACCTTTCCTTTGACTTCACCCTTCACTAGCCATTGCCTTTAAAGGAGATTTGTGTAAAAGAGTATTTTAATTTCCAAGTTCAGAGATGGTTTTGAAAAGCAGCACTGTTTCAAAGATAGTTTTGGAGGATTTTTTCCTAAATCCATTCTATGTGCAGTGTTTTGACTGAAGCCAATGGATTTACCATGAAAATAAACCTGAGCTCCTCTTCTTGTATAACATAATATTCATTATTGGTCCTGTCCTATTCTTCATAGTGAAATGTAATGTGATTTATTTTTTCTGTGTTTTTTTTTTTTTTATGTGATTCTATGATGAAACATTGATCTTGAGATTTCTTGTGTATAGTCCTTAATTATAATTTAGACCTTAAATTAAAATGTGAGGATGGCATTTCAGTATTTCCATTTTGCTATGGTATTTTAACTTTTCACCAAAGGGTCAAAAAAGAAAATAAGAATGTAGATATCTAATCACCTCTTGGCTTCTGTTTTAAGAAGAGGAACTAAATTTTATCTGGGGGAAATTTTCATTGATCCAAAGAAAAATGTTGGCATAGTAAAACTGATCACTTAAAAAGGAAGTTCAGATAATTCCATTCCGATATTCAGCTGAAACACAAAATTCAGCAGTTCTGAACATTTTAGGAAGGGGTCAGTCCCAACTCTCGCCTGTCATTCCTGTGCTTTGCCCTCCTTGGTGATGGATTGCTGCTCCCACTTTACTTCTGAAGGAAACATTGCAGGGTTCAGGAAGCTGCTCATTTGACATGGTGCTAAGGGCATTTAGGATGCTCTTTCAACTGTACACCTGATTCCTACAGTTCTTTCGCATAATCAACAAGCAGGCCTGGATGAAATAGATAATACTGTAAAACAGACATTATAGGTCAGTAAAAATGAGAACACCTTTCATATCCATAGTCTTTAAACTTTTCAGAGTGCACTGGAACAATTCATGCATGGATGAAAGCATCCACATCTTGTGAGGACATCTTTTGGGACTGTCTGCTAGATTAATTTCACTTTATGTTCTGTTTCGAGATAGTATCAATCTAGATACAGCATCCTCAAACTGATTCATTATTTGAGTAATCATGTAAAGTTCCTGATGCGTGTTGTTGTGTTCTTTTTGTATTCTGAAGTTTGTGCTCTCATGATTATTTTCTGCTTTCTGCTAATGACATAGTATTTCTAGTGGAATTACTGTTTTAATATATTAAGATCCTAACAATATGCTTTCTTCCCCATGCCATTCTAATTAAAAGTAGACTATCTAAGTTCTTTCTGGAAAACATACAATAAAATTTGAACAGGTTTAAAAAAGTATAGGAAAATATTTTCTTGGTACTTTTATTACTGGTGATAGTAATCTGGTGAGACTGTTACGTGTAGTACAGCATAGTGACATGCACAACACAAAGCAATATGCCAGAACATTAAACTGCCTGTGGTGTCACTGTTACCAGCATGTTGTAGATTTGTTTGTGCATTTATATTAAAAGAATGCATTAAGAAAACAATAGATCAATATAATCTCGGACTATGTCTGATCATGTACACACACAGTTTTCAACTATGCAGTACCTGAAGGTTAGAAATAGTTGCTGGAAACCTATCTTAGTTTGCATCAAAGAAAATCTGATTTCCTGTAAAATTACTGCCCAAATAGAATGTTCAGGTCTATGGATGTGAATGAATGGCACATATGATACCAAGCGTTTGGATAAAGAGATTTCAGTTTAATATACCTTTTTGTGGATGTGAAAAAGTACTTAATGTGTGATTATCTGACTAGAAGAAGTAGTTCAGGTATATACATCACTAGGAAAATTTTGCCTTTTAAAACAGGTTTGGTTAAGCACTGGGCAATGGTGATGTGGGATCTTTGTTGGCTGACTGGCTTAATGAGATGGCTTTAAACAAAGATCAAAGGATCACATGAGCAAAATACCAGCAACCTGGACAAGTGTATAAAGCTGAAAGTCATTATCCTGCAGCGCAGGGACCAAATCATTTTGAGAATTTAGAAAAGATGATGAAATCAGCAATCTGGTGAGATGGGTTTTAATGAATGATTTTATAATAAAACAGAATACAAGATCTGGTATACTGTGAAGTTTAAATAAAGAGACATTATGGGGGTTCAAAAAGTGGTGGATGCTCAGCAAAGTCTTGGAATTCATCAGATTTGTTAACTGATAAGCATTTTTTAATTGATTTATTGTTCATAGGGACAGTATGAAAAGGGAAATTATTCCAACGTCATCCGATCTGCTCTAGAAAAATCTGATGCTGAGGAAGTTAGGCTGGGTGAGAACTGCTAGAGGGACAGAGCTCATGATAGTTAGAAAAGAAAAGAAAGAAGAAAAAGGGTTTTAAGAAGATAGATGTAAAACTTGAAAATCTCATGGGGGGCAGTAAGGAAAACAGTAAGGAAGGTGACCTGCTTTCAGATAGATGACATTAACAGCATAATTCAAAATTATCCTTGTGTGGAAGAAGGAGAGCAGAGGAAGATTATTAAAAACCAACTTGGCTAAATCATGAGCTCCCTACTGGCATTAAGTGGAAGAGGAAATGAGTTAGTTTACTAAGAACAGCTATAAGAGTATCACTGATTTATAGAGAGGTACTTAGAAAACCAGGGCTGGAAATTAGATGCATCTAGCAAGAAACATTAAGGATAACAAGAAATACTTCTTTAATTGCATTAGCAGAAAAGGAAGACCAAGAAAAACTATGGTCCTCCTTATCAACAGAAGGGAGATTTTTCAGCAGGTGATGTTAAGAAGGCCAGTATTCATAATGTCTTTTGAAAGAGAAAAGTCTTCATTAGAACAATCAAGTATAAACAAGAGGGTAGCAAAATTAATACTAATAACAAAAGGGTGAGATTATCTCCCGTGGGAAAGAATGTTGCACTTTGCACTTAACACTTTGATTGTTAAAACGTTTTCATATTAGCTCAGTGTAACTTTGTGACACAATGTTCAAAAGCTGCTCCAATGAACCTCAGACCCACAGTAACTTTCCCTGGGGAGCCTGTGGAGGTTGGATAAAGCTGAAAGAAGACACAGGTTTGCCCATCTTTAAAAGAGACTAAGGAGGGGAAGGAGAAAGGAATTATTAATTTGGGCAATTCTGTTCCTAAATACATTTCTGAAAGACACAAGCTGGTTGTGGAGAAGATAAGTCGCTGCCAATCAGGTCAAGCAAATCTGATTTTCTTCTCTGCGAGGAAGAGAATGCCTTGTATGCAGGGTAGAGGAGTGGGTGCTCTGTATCTTGGCTTTATTAAAACTTTTGCCACAGTCTGACATTTCTCTCGCAAGCTAGCGAAATGGTCTTGGTAGAGTTCCTCTACCAAGGGGTAATTGCAAAGATCAGAAAATTAAAATGAAGAATTAATCAATAGATGTCATGTGTGCATATCGGTTAATTTGTTATGCCTTCAACATCTGCATTTTTCCTGAAGGAGGAAACCAACACAAGTCTATGTATATACAATTGTGATAACACTGTGTGCCTTTTTTTTTTCTCTCCTCTTTCATCTTTTTGATTTTAGAATTTGAAAAGAACATCCCTAGGGTCATAAGGTTATAATGTGCCATGAGCATTCTGCTTCTGATTTCAAGTTACCCGTCCAAGTAACTGTTAACTGGTAACAAGCAATATTCAAATGAGTAAAAGAGTGGTTTTCCAAATAAATTCTTTCCAAGGCATGCCCAAACAGAACTACAATACTGTGTGGATATTTATGAAATGAAAACTTCATCAGTAACTTCAAGATTAACTTTTTGCATCTCAGAATTTTGACTTGTCAAATTTATGGTCACTTGCATTATAGTAACTTGAAGCTACCAGTTTTATGTTACAGTTTATTTATTTATTTATTCAACATTTTAACAGAACTTGAACATGTTTTTTATGCTGGAAAAAATGGTGTCAGATTGGATATTTCTCATCCAATTGCTTTTGAACAATCTTTCTGGGAAAATCAGTGATAAAAACTGACTTCTTTTAGGAAATGAATTTTTAAAATAAATTCTTTGATTTTTTTTTTTTTTATACAGTTGCATCATATAATGATGTCAGTACTAACCCATTACGTGAAATAATGGCAAATGTTTTGAAACAACAATTAACAATAAATTATTTTTGGCAAATCTGTAAACTTAATCTTGCTAAACTTTAGAAATAAACAGACTTACTTCAAATCAGAAGTAAAAGAAAAAACTCCCTTTCCACAATGAAATTGTACATCTTTGGTAGAGTGCCTTATTCAGTATCGGTATGTACATTAGATATATCCATGTATATAACATTCATCTTTCACTATTAACTTCATTTTTTTCTGATTTTTTTTTTTGAGGTTATTTTGCACTTGGATAACGCTCACTAACTTAACCTTCATGTCTTGTGATAACAGTACAAAAATATTATATCTTCAACACATCACAGGAGGTTTTTTTTTTTTTTTTTTTATGATTGGAAAGGTGCTACAGTCTTTTTCTCGCATTTTGCCATCCCTTCCCCTCTGTCACTTTGTCAGGAGTCCTGTTTAGCAGGTCTTGTCTAGTTTCTAATTCTGGCTTACTGAAGCAAACATAGAACCTTGTGTTTTTTTCTTCTGTGGTTTCATATCTTACTGGGAATCATGCACCATTCGTTATGGCACCCATCCCTAAAAAAATCAGTAAGAAGCATTATCTTTTATATCACTCTTCAGATATACTTTGTCCTTCTTGAGATTCTGTCTTTATCTTTTGATCTGTTGGTTGAAATAGTTGACAGCAAGAAAGCAGCAAACAAACCTGTTTACAAAGAGGTCCCAGAAAGCCTTTTGTTCTGTTTGTGCCATTGTGCTTGCCATATAACAAAGGATTGGGGGCAAAAAAAAAGTCAACAGCCTTGAGGAATTTCTTAACTTCTGCTCAGTAAAGTGGGTAAAAAAGCCTTTTTTTTTTTTTAACAAACAAACGAACAAACACTTTAATATAAAGTACTTAAACTAGAGGTTAGTTTTCTTTTAACAGTCTAAAGAAATTATTGATTTGACAGAATCAAGAAGACCGCTGACTCCAAAGTAAAGGTCACTGTTTTACTTCAAGAAGTTATCAAGAGTAATGCAGCAAGAAATAGAGGCCTTGCAAAATCTGATGACAGATGAGAACTTGTTGGAGTAAAGTACTAGTGACTGATTGATTTATAATGTTTTTGTTTTCTTTCTGCTCTCTACCTTCCAATGGAAATATAGAGAAATGATCTTGAAGAACTTAAAAGTTACTTTTCAGTGAAATGAGTGCAAAAGTATGTTATGCCTATGCTTTGCATGTGGATGAGAAAGGACGCTAGTGAATTTTTCACAGTCAAACTGAATATAACAACTGCAATTGACAGCAAATGTTTGCTGGCTGATAATACAGGCTAGAGGAGGTGTGACACACTATATATACACTCTACGTGCAATGCTATTTTAAAAACAAAACAAAACTCAGCAATGAACTCCATCTACTTCTCTGTCAGCCCTAATATCTCTACATCAGCAGCTGTGGAGATTCAGAGAGAAAAAGCTTATAAAAGAGATAAATTTCCTTTTGTCTTTCCATTTAATTCTGTTTTAATTGCATTATAAACCTAGCTCATAGTCAGGCTTGTGTTGCCTAGAAGATACAAGGTGACATGAGCATTAATGTTCTCAACAGGATGCTTGACCTACGAGATCATGGAAAGATCCACATCATCTGTACCTCTTCTTTCCCTTTCTTCAGGATTGTTCATAATTACTCTGGGAAGGGATTGCAGGGCAGAAGAGTTGTTCAGAAAGTCTCTTCTCTGCTGCATTTCCTAAGGTCTCATGGTGCCTTGCGATGTAGAAGCATCACGTGCATTTTATGGCCATAATACAGGTGTTTCTCCTTTTGAGACCAAAAAGACAATTTTGTCACAATGTAGGCAACTTTATTGTCACATGCTGAGCACTACGTCAAGTGAGAGGTCCAGGATACTCTCTGTGAATGAGGATATGGAACAGGAAAGACATTCCTGTCCCTTTTATAAGCAGAAAATAAATCATAAGTGAGTTTAGCTTCAAATATACTCAAACCCAGCTGAGGCTGCTAGTGACTAGTCCAGCCTCTAAAGTCCATCCTCTAGAGTCCAGCTTCTAACAGCTTCTGCCAGCTGATGCAGCGTGACTGCATTTCAGGTCATACAAGTCCTGATCACGGTTCCTTGTAGTGAAAATGAGGAAACAGCTGTACCGAATAAAACCTGCGATCTTTTTCATATTTGATTGTGAACAGGAATTTCTGTAAAATCCAGCAGTCAGAACTAAAACATTACCATGTATGGTTTGGTGATATTAATTTAGATGTTTGTGCCAGGTTATTTTGTTAAACTTCTAAATCACATGATTGCATACTTATTTTTCCATAGGGCTCGTAATCCCTTCTGTGCACAGTGGCATATGAAGAAGGGATGTTTATAGCAGCGTTTGAACTTAGTTACTTCTATTTTAAGAAACAGAAAAATAAACTACAAGTATATTAAGCATT
Source organism: Anseranas semipalmata (assembly GCA_013399115.1). NCBI lineage: Eukaryota > Metazoa > Chordata > Aves > Anseriformes > Anseranatidae > Anseranas > Anseranas semipalmata. The sequence continues at coordinate 458,840 of VXAA01003085.1, forward strand.
ACGTTAACTGCTAGTCAATGTTAACTTTTTAGTAATGACAATACATGCAATAAAGTTATCCACTGCTAAATTAAATTATGTAAGTGCATAGAACTAGGTATTTAATTTGAGTTTAATAGTATAGTCATCACTTGTGAAATAAATCAGTTAGGAACATATATTATAGATATATATTAACCATTGCTTGAGAAGTAAATGTTTTATAGCAGTTTAATGTCTAATATGTATATATTGTTAGCATACAGTGATTAACATACTCCTGAATCCTAAAGGATAACCAATTGAATTAGTTAAGCTGCACTCCCTTTCTTCCCCCTCATTACTGCAGCCCTACACTGTACCTGGTTAGCATTCATACGTTATACCATAAATGTTGCTAGCCTTTTTGCTCATGTAGTATCTCTGTGCTGTTTTCCCTCATGTGGCCTTGTTCTTTACTCCATATACACACTTAGGCTGCAAAAAGTGGTTTTACAAATGCCTGTTAGGTGTTGTGTGGATGTGCAAACTCTTACCTGCTGACTGATCACTAAATGCATGCATCCTACATCCACAGTTTTGTATTGGACTTCCCAGTTAATTGGAGTTCCTGAATTCCCAGGTTGGGGCTGGACTGCTAATTGGGATATATCCCCTTGGAGAGTTGGAGATGAAAGTACAGTAGAGAATAAAAAGGAGAAAGAAAGTTGGAGATTAACCTAATAAGGCTGTATTTCTTAGATCAACAGGATCTCAGAATCTTTTTACTCTCCAAGAGGTCAGGGCCTGCAGACAGAAGCTAAGTGGCTTTATCTTATTTCAGGAAAAGGTGACATACCCTGTCCCTGCAGACTTAGGAGCTCAGCGGAGGCTCTCGACTGTCTCTTTCAGGTGGAGGCACAGCTTTACGAGCGCTGTGACCCTGCCAAAGTGACAAGTAGAACAGGAGACATGCTGGTCGTGTCTTCTCTGACACCTCCAGGTCAGCACGGGGCCTCTGCTCTGTTGTGCTTCCCACTAATGTCCTGGAAGTGGCAGTGGCAGGTGACTGGGGCAGCGCTGGCAGTCGCAGCGGCCCCGGGGAGCAGGCCATATGCCTTGCTTGTGGGCTGCATCCTAGCTGCCCGCCGGGCACTGCACGACTCATGAGGGAAGTGGCTGGGCTAGGTTGTCCTAAGGTGAGTGGAAATGCGCACCGGCAGATGCTGTGGTGAGAGCCTTCCCCGGGCTGCGTGGCTGCTTTGCTCTGAAGACATTCGTAGCCAGACCGCAGGCTGGCAAGGTGGGTTGGGAGGATGGGAGGACAGTGACGACTGATGCCTGAAGAAATTGCCTGCTCCAGATGGCAATATGGGAGCTGAGCACAAGAGCAGAGATGAAGTCTCCAGTTACTGGGAACGGGAGAGTGAGGAGGAGGTTGGTGAGAGCTTCCTCCCAGGCAGGGCGGGAGTCGTGGCCAGCGGTTCCTGGGTGCCGCTGGGTGTTCTGTCACTGTGGCTCAGGGACAGATGCTGTGATGGGGCATTGCATGTGACCCCACTTGGCACTCTGCGTAGGGCCTGTCCTGCATTATATGATATATATTGATGGCAGGCAATCTTGTCACTTCCATTATCGCCAACTTTGCAGTTTTGATGTTTGTTTCTCCCCCCTCTCCATTATCCCTGAAACATGAATAGATCTTTTTTTTTTTCCTCAACCTATTGTCAGTAGTGAGTGATCTTCAATTTTATTTCCTCTTTGCTTTTCATTCTGTTATCATCCAGCTGCAAGAAATCTATATCCTTTTTCTGTCTGTTTCTTTACATTCTTTCATATATTTCAACTGCTTATTTTCCTTTTCTTTACCCATTTTCCAACCAACACCAATCTTTTTCTTCTATTCTTCTTTTTGGCTTAAAACCTTCCTGTTCCCTAAAGTTTCCCAAAGTGATTTTCTTATAGGAAAGTTGGAACTGTTTACTTCTTTATGTCACCATCATCTCCCTTATATCTTGTGTCCCAACTTCCCTCTGAAATTTGGTTGTCATATACTTGCTAGCTTTTAGGTCGGGAGGGATATTTTTCCATACGGTTTTTCCAAGATCAAGAATGGTCTATTCCAGCATGAAGGAAGTCAAGCAAAAATGGTGGCAGGAAGTCTGCATGGATAAACAAGGAGCTTCTGACAAAACTCAAACACAAAAAGGAAGTGGAAAAGATATGGGAGCAGGATCAGGTCACCCATGAGGAATATAGAAACAGTGCCTGAATGTGCAAGGTTGGGGTTAAAAAGAGCTAAATGGCATCTGGAACTGAATCTGGTGAGAGCTGGGACGCCTAGCCTGGAGAAGAGGAGGCTTGGGGGGTCTTATCAATGTGTCTAAATTCTGGATAGAGGGGAATAAAGAGGACAGAAGCAGATTCTTCTCAGTAGTGCTCGTGACAGGACAAGGGGCAGAAAGTACAAACTGAAAAACTGGAAATTCATTTAAAAATAAGAACACCCTTTTTTACTGTAAGAGTTTCTGAACACTGGAACAGGTTGCTCAGAGGGGCCATGGAGTCTCCATCCTTGAAGATGCTCAGAACCCAGCCATACACAGTGCTGGGCAAGCTGCCGTCCAACCTCGGCTATTCTGTGAGATGCTAAGGGATGGGGGGGGGGCAGGAAACAGACCGTGTTTATATTAAAGCTTATCCTGGAAAACTAAAATAAAAATAAAGAAAATTACTTTCTAAAACATGCTTAATTTTATGTTCATGGAAGTTTTGCATCAATAATAAAACCTCTATTTCTTCCCAGTGCTTCTATGCTGCATCAATATCCCTTGACTTCTGATTCTTGCCTGAAGCAGTAATTTTAATTTTGGAAGATCTATTTTTATTTCTTGTCTTGTTGAAAAACAGTTTGGAAAGGAGAGCCAGGAAAATAAATAGATTGTAGTAGATTTGCAAAATTACATTGTATATATATTTAATTTTTCTATATTTGGGATGACTAGACAGTAAAATGGGCTAGTGATAATGCTGTACAGCAGTCATACTAGTGTTAGAATTGTAGCTGAGTTAGGAGTTACATTTGTAATTTGAGATTATCACATTTGTCATATCACCAAAAGGTCTACTTACACGTTCCTGTGTTTTAGTAACACATATTGATTGGTGTTCTCTGTGTTAAGGCTGAAGAGAAGAGAGAAAGTTCATTCTATTCCTTTTTCAAGGCAAGACAGCTTCTGACCCACTGCTGTATCATTAAAATTCAGGTAATTACCGTAGCTTTTGCCATGTACAAATGCATTTATCCTATTTTATGAGGCACCCAAAAATAGCTATTCCAGGGGGTGGAGGAAAAGGTAATTCTAATTTTCAATACTACAGTGTAAAAGATACAATAAGCATTTGACTTCCTGTTATCCATTTGGCAGGTTATTTTTATTTCATTTCATTTCATTTCATTTTTAGTTAAGGTGGTGTTTCTAATCTCTTTATCTAATTGAAGAAATGGTGATAACATACTCACATATTTAGAAACTGATAAAAAACAGACAAGACTCTTCTGTGGTGAAAGTTAAACTTTGAAATCGTAGCTATATCTAAGGTATGGAATGGCTAATGGAAACTCAATTGCCCCGTTTTTCAGTTTAATTTAATTCAACAACAGAGAATGTATATGTTATTTTAAAACAGGGCACTAATAGGAAGAATAAACTGCACAAACAGGCTTCTATTAGCTCAGCATAGAGTTGGCTTTGCTCTTGTGTCTTTCATTTCTGAAATTGTTGGCTGCCAGTTTGTCTTATCCTAGGACATTCTTTTGATTTCTAGGAGTGAATGTTTTCATTGTCTTTTAGAATCAGAAACTTGTATATGCTGGATTATCACTGCTGATGGAATTAACGTGGTTAAGATGTTGAACTTACTTTTCAGTTCTTCTTTGGAGAGAAAGAAAGAGCTTCAGCATTTCTTATAGTATATTGCAGGTATTATAGTAAAGCAGTAACAGAACAAGAGCTGCAACTGAGAAATGGCATACAGCATAATGAATAAAGTTGACTCAAATCTGACTTACCTTCTTGCCAGAATCTTGTGTTATTCCTTTAGTAGATAGGTGGGAACAATATTGACAGAGGCAGAGGAATGACATCTCTTTTATAGATGCTGGAATAAATATGCCACAGAGGATTAAGACAGTCTTTGCCCATGGTCATGAAATAATTTAGTCAAACAAGTTGGGAGTAAATATGATATCTTCTACTCACGTGTTAAAACGTGACAAACCATTCCCTATTTTTTTTACATTCATTATTATTAGGCCTTTTCTCTGTCACTTCAAATCCCTTCTCTATCCTTACACTTTTTTTTTTTCCTGTAGGCTATTTCTCTTATGACAGTTTTATGTCTACTTTATTATACTTTTTACTGTGGTTTCTGAACTTGAAATATAAAAATAAATACATTGGGCCAGAAAAAAAAAAAAAAAAAAAAGAGAAGAGAAGAACAGTTGCCATCTCGGTGAAATTCTAGGAGTTTAATAAAATTAATTAAGGTTAATTTTGAAAAGGAATGAAATTATGAACATTCTTGTAAAAAGTTTAAAATTAACCTTCCCATTTAGAAATTAGATATTAGACATTGGTACTGCCATAAGACTTTCAGATTTTAATGGCTCAGCAATCTCAGATGAAAAAAATACTGGAGAATTTGTAGTAGGTGAACTACCATTCTCCTTGCTGCATTGCCATGCTAGATTACAGCAATACTGCCAAAGCGTAGAAGGAAGAGATGTGTCCTTCATGAGGTTAAAGGATGTTGATTTTTTTTTCCACATGAATAAAGTAGAGCAAAATCCATATCAAAATTAGAATAATAAATCTTTAAAGTTTCATTACAGAAAAAGAACACGGATGCTTGGTGTATAACACCAGTAGTAACAGGTTCCTATAAAGTGGGCTGCTGTTCCTGCTCTATCACTGTCTCTGTTCCCCCCCCCNGGCTGTCTGAGGGAAAAAAAAAATTCTCTTGTGTTGCACTCCATCATAAAGTGTTTTGCAGTATCAATTTCTCCTTTGTTAGGCTGGCTGCACTGATGATCCTATTTTTGCTTTGTGACTTGTCTGTACCTGCATTTTATTATTTTTGATTGGGTATTTTTTGGAAGTCTGTTCAAGTCTTCATATTTGTCCTTGTACTGGGATAGTTTTCTGGGACAAGATCATTGTTTGCATATGCGATACACTTTTTGCTCAGGAGCATCTTTTGATGGTTTGGCCATGTGGAGACCATATTGACTTTTATGCTTCACAAACTTTGTATGCTATTTCATTTTCAGGTCAGATTTCCAATAGAGAAAATTAAAAACTTTGTTAGTGCACTCTCTGATTTGTCTTTGTGTTGTTTTCATTTTTTATTTTTATGTATTCAGAAGTTTGGTAAGCATCTATGTTCTTTTCTGTAATGAAACATTTATTATTCTAATTTCGATATGGATTTTGCTCTGTTTTATTCATGTGGAAAAAATCTTCCAGACTTGGCCATTTTTATTTATTTAATGATTAATCTAAAAACTAAATTAAATGAAACAGTTTAATTCTCTGAGGACTGACCTCCAAACTTAAGCTCACAAATTTGCATTTAAACAATATACAAATTGTGTTTTCATCCCACACCTGTACAGCATTTTGTCATGTCTCGAGTCCTATAACATCTTCCAAACGAGAGGATCCTTGTTACATCTTCAGCATTGAGAAGTTTCACTATTTTTTTCCTTTTTTTTTTTTTTTCCTAAACTTGGTTGTACTTTCAGAGGCAGATGCTCTACGAAAACTATGCCAGTTGGGTAGTGTCTTCATTTTCTGTATGCTTTTCTGTAACTTGCTCTGCAGTACTTAATTCCAAGTCAATGCACCAAGGTGCTCTAGAGGATCTGGCTCAGGCTCTCCCAGGGCAAGCACGCAAGGACGAGCTGCAGAGGATGTGGTTTATGTTCCTAACGAGGTCGAAGCACTGCTGATACGTGAAGGAGAGCTCTGCTTACCAGTGCTTTCCTTTGGAGATTTACAAGCTGAGAACAAATTTATAGGAAGGAATGGATGTTGCTGAAATGTAGTGATTAGTGGTTAGTCCCTTAAGAAACTGCAACATGATGGCTATATGGGTCTAATTTTCCCCTTTGTGCACACACAAAACTCCCTCTTCCATTAATGAGAATTACACTCGAGTGTCAAAGGAAGAACAAACCCTGTCTGTAAGCCATCAGAATGAGTCTCCTCATTTCTAAGCATGAGTGGAGAGAATAAGTGAGACTAACTTTCTGCTTTACTGAGGATAGGTTTACTGAACTGAGAGGCACGATTGGCAATATAAAAGTCAATTTTATATTGTAACGAAATGTTACAAGCTCTCATACAGATTTAGGCTTCCCCACTCCATCAAACTCCAAGGCAAGTGTAAGGGAACCACCTGTCTCCGGCATCTTGGGGAAAGGGGGGTACTTGTTTTTCTAAAAGCCTTCTCTTTCAGATCCCCTCAGCCAGGGGACTTACAGGTTGCAGTTATTGCAGTCCAGCTCCTCTGGTGTGGGCAGCGAAGCTGCGTGCCACCTCTCTGCTAAAGTGCCAACACGCTCATCAGCTCTGTTGTGTCATTAGAACAGCTGTGTGGCAGGGAAAAAATCATAAAGTTTGTGCTGTGAGCCCAGAGAATCAAAGAAGTTGGGAGGTTTGACACAAACCCACATATTTTAAACATTTTCCAGCAAAATGCATTACATTTCCTATGCTCTCCAGGGAGAGTTTAAGTGACAAAACACCTGCGAGCTTATAAGTGGAAGTCAGAATTTAGTAGGACCAGCAAGGTTACAGTGGTGCTCAGTCTGTTGGTTTGTCATGACTCTGAGTGGCTTCTCACAGCTTGATAAGTACAGAGCGATCAGAGGGACCTGCCTTTTGACAAAGGGGCCTCTCTTCCATGTTTTTTTTTTATTTGTTTTTGAAAGTAGATGGGGAAAATGTAAGGGAGGAAAAAATATTTTGGCTGTATTTGCTGATAGATCCAAATGATTAGCAGCCTAGTGATGTTGTCGATCTCAGTTGCAGCTCCTGTGGGTAGCAAAAGTGCGTGGGAGGTGAGCTTACAGTGGTAGAAAACAGCAAAGTGCTTCTTTGCTGCTTTATTGATAAGAAGGAAAATTCAGTAGTACTGCTACGTTACAGCTGGGTAAGTTGCATTCTGACGTGTTCCTTATGGAAAAGTCAGGAGACATATTTATGCTCTGAAAAGTAACTTAGTGCTTATGGGAGGCGCAGGGGCTGGTTGGCAGCATGCTTTATGGTCTCCTTCTAAATCTGTTTTCAGAGGATAAATGCTTCCATCTTCTGTTAAATTTCCTTGTAGTTGTAAGGCTAGAAGCTCTCAAAAAATGTAAGTGTGTCTGTGACCCAAAACATCAGAAATGAAAGTAGAATCTTGAATAAATGTGTCTACAGCTACTAAATTGAGAAGCCTTTGGATTGAAGCAAAACTTCTTCCTTTCATCCTGTCCTGCACCTGAAATCTTGCTTGGCAGTAATTGTCTCCAAAGAGAATATCCATATTTGTCTCTAAACCACCTGAGGAGCTAAACAACACCTGGGAGAGTGCACCTCTTTCCCCTTTCTCACTGCTTGCTTTTGGCTTACATTACAGAGATTACTTTAACACTGTCCATAAAGTTGTATTTGCAGAGAAAATGGGAATCCTGTAACCAAAATGACTGTGCAATGCTCTCCTTCCAGTTTGCGTTCTCTGTATGTCTCCTGCCATGTTGAAGAGCTTTCAGCTTTGAACTGTGGCAGTGGAAAAATGTAACAAAGACATTTTGCCCCATACTATACTGCATCTCTTTTCTGTTAACATGAAAGCTCTCCAGGGCATGACATGAAAATTTTTATGTTGGCTGATTGCTTTTTGATGTACTGTACATTTACATAACTTAGAAAATACTGATGTAGGGATGACAGTTGTGAAGGCTGACAGGACTGCTAACTATTTGGCTTATGACTGAGGGAAGCATTACTAGAAGTCGAGTCAGGTATAATCGTGTCGTATGGTATCTTCCACAACTGCAGAATCACTGAGTTTTTCCAAAACTGAGTAGTTTTCAGTGAATCGGTTTGCTCAGGCAAACATGACAGGTGCTAGGTTAGAGTTTCTCTCTCTCATGCTCTCTGTTTTAGTTTTTAAGCACGTTTTTTTTGCACAGTGATGCTGTGCTGGGCCAGTTCTGTGCAGGGGTGGGAGACCTTTGCAGGGGCCTGCCGGCGTGCTGTGGGGGAGTCTGATGACAGTGCACCGTTACTTGGATTTGTATTGTTCCAGTTCTTCAGCTTCTCTCTGGTGGGGCTCTTTCCTGGGTAGTGAAGAAAAAACATATACTGCAGCTACTTTATGGTGTTAAAAAGCTCATAACACATAGTGAGAGCAGTTGTGTTTGCCACTTTTAGTGGATTTTCCCTATCTGAAAAGCTATTTCATCGATTTCAGCACCATCATTATGAGCAACAAGCTAGAATACAGTTATGTGAGTTCTGATTTAATGATTGTGATAGTCCTCACTTCCTGTGCTGACATTGCTGTAATTAAGTAGTTGATCTGCACCTCAGAACTGGGTGTAGATCAGAGACCAGTGATGTGGTTGCCAGTCTTTACATGACAGTAGTGTGACAGAGCTTTGAGGTTCTGGTGCCTTTGTATTGTCCACAGATAAGTATAGACGCTGACTACTTCTGCTAGGGAGAAAAATCTTACATTCAGCTAAGAAAATTGAACTTGTTAAATTCTCTACTGTTTTAATTTCCCCACTGGCTTGAGAGACAAGAGTTTTGAAGGTCACAAACCTATTCCTCAGTTATTTTGCAGCATGGGTTTATATTCAGCTGGTCGTATTTCAGTGTCACTTTTCGTTAAAAATTCACCGAGAAAGGAAAATAATAAAGTAATTGTTCTGTCAACGCTAATAATCTTCATTAAAATCTAATCTGTTTAGTGGGTATTTTTCAGTTTTTTTACAAGACTGTTAGAAATCAGATTATCAATAGTGTGTTATACAAATCTTTTATTAATGCTGTCAGTTCATCTTTTTATAGAAAACTACATGGCGGTCTGGCTATTTCCCCATCTTTTTACTTACTGATGGTATTGTTTTCAATGTGAAGGCAAATAGTTTGCAGAAATTGCAATTCCATGGATTGTCTTGAAATCGCTGTTTTAGGTTGATCAGCTACATTTCTTTATTTAGGCTGATTAATATGTGGTTTGATGGTGAGAGTTTTGAAATGCTTTGTTGCTCTAATTTTGATTTGTTTATTCTGAAAGAAGAAACCATGCAGTCAACCTTGAGACAATATAATACAAGACAAAATCCATATTATGTTTGCCCCAACCAAACTAATCTTTGGAAGCATTCATCTGATTACTTTTCTCACACTTGACCCCTCTTGATGTAGTGGTATCTGGAAAGTCCCAGAGAGAACATCTTAATAAAGCACTACAAGCAGATGGGTTTTGCAGTGTGAAAGGAACTACAAGAATGTCAAATTCTGTACAAATTTATTTATTTCCAGAATGCTGAAGAACACAGTTCACAGTAGTTGAACAGTCCCAGAGTTGTACACAATAAACAGTCAACTTAAGGATGGCAGATTAACCTAGTTCTGTTTTTGTTTTTGTTTGTTTGTTTGTTTTTTTGTGTTGTATGGCAAATATTTTGGAAAGGAAAACAGAGCCAAACAGAGCCAGACTCTGCTTTCTGTAGCTGTTAGTGCGTGAAAGTGTTCAAAGACACAATTCACTTGTCAGAATCTATCCATGAATTTTCTACCACTTTGCATTCATACGTAGTTTTTGTGGGTTAAGTTCAAGAGACCTTTGTGTCCTCATGGAGGAAAAATCTGTACAATAGAGCTAGCTTAAATTGAAAAGAACTTGTGATTTTTATGGTGTTTTTAAATGAATATGTAGATCACTTTCTAGCTTCCTGCCCGACTTGGGAAATCCAGACAGCAGTGGGTGATGTTCACAAAGACAGTAGCTGCGACTTGCCACATTCCTTAGGTAATGTTGGCTCACTCTGTCTTTGGAACCATTCACTTCATGTCTGGGATGAAAGAGTAAGCGATTATAGTATAGTAAAATTCTAGCAAAATCATAGCGTTTCTTTTCTTGAAAGTTTAGCTTGCCTAACATAAACAACCAAGTGGTACATGTTTAAATCAGTAGCACCAGTGTATATCATCTAGCCAGTGCCTTTATTGTTATTTGAATGGCAATCGAATTTCTTGGTTACTCTTGGGAATACCATCTTCTCTTCTGAAAAGCCTTGCCATTCCTGCAAGTAACGGTCTTGATTTGACTTAACAACAAATATGTTAGTCAGGCCTAAAAAAAAACAGTCACAAAGAGAGCATTGTAAGAATGTGACTCGATAACACACCTGACTTTAAACATGCTTTAACTACCTAAAGAACTAAAAACCAAAATATTAACGTAAAAATATTTGCATTTAGATCTCTTTGTTGTATAGTTATTGCTATGGAGAGGTACTCTGCAATTCTTCAGGTCTTGTGCTCTTCACTCCTTTTCGCTGCCCTCCTGAAGATGAAATGCATCTTCTTTGCAGCTTCATGTTAGGTCATCTTTTGCAATAGAGATTATTAAAAAACTGTTGGAAATTATAGAAAGATTTAGCATCACAAGTGTGATATTCCTTTAAATTGTTTTCATATTTAAGAATTAACTATCCTGGCCACTTTTTTATCTAATCCTCCTGGAAGTACACAAGTTTTCAGGATAATGGGGACTTTATAAATCCTCATTGCATAGAATCATAGAATTTAGGTGGTTTGCTCTGATTCTAGAAATTTTTGTTGGCACCTTGTCTTCCTAAAACCAAAAATATGTAAAAGAAGATACAGGATACAGGACTTTTCACAGGGACCTGCAGGAGAAGTTCTAATTCCAGCTTATTGCTTCTTCAGTTGAAGATTGCAATAAAAGTTGGAGAAAGAGGTTTGTGTTGAAAGACAGCAATATGATTATATGGATGTTTTACTTGAGTGTGATTTTCCTCCTTTAAATTCAAACAAAAATTGGATTTCAGTCTTTAAAGCAGGTTTGGATCATGCAATAATTTTAAACTTGTTTTTCTACTTTGTAAATACAGTATAAGGTGAACGTATTTTAGTCAAATAGATGTGCATGCTCTGCAGAGAGGCTCTGACAGAATGAGAGTGCAAAGCTGTACGGATGCTTCATTTCCATTTAGCATCCTTTCTGTTAAGTATTTTTTTATTTTTTTATTTTTTTTTTTTTCAGTAATTGAGGGTTTTGTCAGCATGTCTCAATTCTAGTCCCTCCCTCACCCATACTCTTCCAGCTCTGGGCTCTTTCCTGACACACACTCTTCCCATCTCAATGTGCCACTATTCAAAACACATAGCTATAACCATCTCCGCTAGGGTGCAGCTCCCTCTGACCAGGACAATGCTGTCTTATGTGTCTGTGTACTTATGTGTACTGAGTGCAACCTGTGTAATTGCACTCCATAATAATATAGCATCCACCCCCCAATGATATTTCCTACCCCTGAAGTATATGGTAAGTGAATATTTGACCTTATCAACTAGCGCAGGAATCAGAACATAAGATATATTCACTGTTTTTGTGGCCGCTGGTAAAAGATTTCTGTTCATTTAGATATAATTAATGTACTTTTGACCTGTTAGGGCATCAAGAGCTGCAGAACTAATTAAGTAGGAAATTATTTTTGTATGCGTACAGGTGCACTCATTTAAATGTCACTGACTTTATTTAATACCATGCTGTGAGTTTGGACATACTGCCAATTTGACAGAGTTGTTTGTTTCTTCTTTAATTTATAGTTAGTAAGATACTTTTTTTTTTTTTTAATCTCTGAGGGGCTCAGGTAATAAAAAAAAATTTCTTCCCTTATAAAAAGAAAGTGTTTTTTTTTTTTCTTTTTTTATTAAGTTGGTGTTTAAACATTTTAAAATTGTAATAGTTGTTTTAAAATTTTCAGTTTCAATGTTTGGAAAACAAGAAGAGAAAGAGAACTGCATCTTTCTCAGGACCAGTGCTTTATAGAGAAAATGTTTGCTTTTTAGAATGTGGTAATAATGACTTAATAGGTAGCTGAGTTAACATTACTTGGAAGCATCTTTATAATTACTCATACAAATTTTCAAGGAAATCTTTTTCCTGTTTTCTGGGGGAAAGACATTCTGCTTGGAAAATAATTATTGTAGTGTGTTACATGTTAAGACAAGTCACCGAGAACCTGATCTTGAGGCAAATATTCCCTGTCATTCATTCCCTGTCCCAGCATAGTTACCCAGATCAGGCTCAGGCTAAACAGTTGCCTGGCCTGAATGAATCCCATCGGATGTGCTGCTCAGGAACTCCTGGGTTGTGTTTTGTTCCCATCCTGAAGAAACCAAACTTTACTCATTGGAATGAAGGAAAAATGACTTCTTGCTCTGTATGCCTAAGACTAACGTTACAAAATCTGAAAGTTATAAGACAAAATTTTAGGACAAAAAGTGTTCTTCATGTTGGTTTATCAGTATTGTTGATAGCTTTTTTAGAATTCTGTTTTGGAGGGTTTAGGGCTTTTAAATTGTTCAGAGGATTAATGCAATGCTCTTAACATCTGAACTAAACACAGTTCAGTTAAGCCATTAATTTGCACAGAAAGATAAAGTGCTTCTCCTTCCAATCAAATTGCACTGAGCTGAATTTCTAGTTCTTTTTCTTAGCAAGGGTTTTTATTGCCTACACTCTTCAGCCCAATCTCTATTACACCATGATTTTTGCTGTCTTAGGTTTCAAAGCTTACACGCTGTAAGAAGTATCAGCCAGGGGGTTGACATGTCTTCATATAAAGGAGTAGTCCTTGACATTATCAGGGAAGAAAAAGCAGAGTGTGGAGGGAAGGAAACCTTGCCAAATACCCTTCTTACATTAACAGAAAGCACTGAACTTTTTCCAAAAATGTTTTAGCAATACTGTACAAAAATCAAAGCCTCTTTTTTCCACTCCTGAGAAGTATTATAATGCAAATCGGGATGAATTGTGTTTAGCTCTGTAGTTGAAGTATATTATCTTTACAATGTCTTCCTGGAAGAAAGTCTCTCAATTTCTTCAGTATCTGCTTGGTCAAATGTATTACTGAAATGTCTGCAGGAAACAGGGAGGAGCTCCTCATTAAGGCACAAATCCTGTCTCTTGCACAGAGCCTGAGTGTCAGAAGGATGCTGATGCAACTCCAGTGGGCTTGGCAGGAAGATGGCCGGAACAGAAAGATTTCTGCCTAGCTCTGGACTGCAAAATGTCATTACAGCTCTTTCCACAATATTATGTTAGGATTCACAACTTAAGTATCTTTGGCCAATGCTCATCCTTCTGACCATCAGGGAAGAGCTACCTAGTGAAGTCACATGTCCAATCCTATTCTCAAACTGACAATTTAGTCCAAATTACATCGGCATTTTCTATTCTCGTAGTGCTCGTCAAGCTCAGGACTGCTTGTCCATGGATTCTCTTAGCACAACTAGTTTTTCCAGTGCTATTCATGTTGTGAATTGTTTCCCTGATTCATTGATAGTTCCCTTTTCTCAGCTGTCATTTCTGTGCGCTTATTTCACAGCTTTTTGTTTGTTTGTTTCCTTTCTTTCTCACTCCCATTTATTGCACGTTCCCATTTACCAATGCATTTCATTAACCTTTTTCTTCATCCAGTCTTATATCAGCTGTTAAGTGGCAAGATCTAAAACAAGCTATTTTATTATCCCCCATACTTTTCTCCTTACAACCGCTTAATTTTTTTACATATTTAAAAAATGTTTTTTATCAATGTTTTTAATGAATTTTGAACGCAAGTAAGAAAAGTCCCCCTCTCTAAGGAGGCATTTACATGAGAGAGTAGCTAAGCTCAGAGTCAAAATGCTTTCTGAACAAAGTTCTTTAATAAAAAGCAAAACTCTAGGAAATAACTTATTAAGTTATTGCTGTCAAATTATACATATATTTTGTATTCTTTTCATTGTAGCAAATTGTCAAGTATTGCAGGAGACTGTCTTTATGACGACAGGTTACTCATCAGTCTCCTTTTCATTATACTCTCAGCTGAAACTTTTCCTTAGTAACTGGTCTGTTATTTTATCTATGATGATTATACACATAACCTTTATTTCATTTTCTGAACATTTACTCAACATTTTTTCTGCATTTCCTAGTTATAGAATAATTTTTCATTACTTAGAATAGTAACAGCAGTTAGAGACATGAAATTTCTTTTCTACATTCTGTAAAACCTGATCATGTATATCCATTCAATTTATAAACACTGAGCTTTTCCAAGAACTTTTTATCAGCTCTTCATCAATGACTATTTCTAGACTGTTTGTCATACAGCTGAATTGCCTTTTTTGTAGTTGTTGTTGTTTATATCAGATAATGGAAGGATATAAAATTATATGTGTATTTATTTACTGTGAAGTTCACATGATTTAGAATGATTAAGCTCTGATGAACTTAAGGAATGAAAAATGAGCTTGCAGAATATTTGATTAAGTGACTTCATAGCTGATGATTATTATAATTCAGTATTCGTAGTGAGGGAAAACAGTATATATGAACTTTTGCTTTCCCACTTCCTTGCATTTTAGATTTACATGTAATACTGTGTCATCTTGTGTTGTTGTTGTTGTTGCTCTCCCCTCCAACAGTAACCTTGCGCTGTTGAAATCAGCAGGATTTTCATCTGTGAAAACAGTGCAGGACCTTAAAGGACATACCTGCTATCAACTTCATGTTTTGATATGGTTTGTTTCAGTCTAGTCTTCACGTTGCTGCTAGGGCATGGTGTCCAAATCCTTCTCCTCTACATTAGAAGTTTTTTCAATGTTGTCCAGGAAGCTATGAGGTTGGGCTCTGAAGTTTGTATTGACTGAGGCATGTTCCTTTTTAATCTAAGATGAGGTAACAAGTAGGATTGATTTGGTTAGGTGCTCCTAATGGAGTTTCTCCTCCAGTGGTTTCCATTTTTCATTATCCTATGTTCTCCTAATAAATAGTAGGAATTTCTTAAAGCGCATGGAAAAAAAATACTCTAAGAATCTGGAATGACTTAAGAAAGTTTAAGGGAAAAATAAAGCATTGTGGAGAAGTTTGCTGTGTATGGACTGAGAGCTTGTTTCATGTTAGCGTTTGAAAATATACATGCCATTTGAAGAAGGAATTGAGCAAAGGAAAATTCAAAATAAAAACAAAGACCATGAGACTTTTGCATAGTGGAGTAGGCTCCCAGTGGTGATAAGAGGCTTCTGTCATTTTAAAATTGGAGAGGACGTAGCTGTCAAGTTTGTCATAAGAACTGGCTCACATTGACTTACATTGCCTATTCTGAAACATGCTTTCAATCTGCTGCAATTTTTAATGTGTCTGTATACAAAGATGTGACTCACTTAATACAATAAACACTTAATAGATCTAATCTAGTAAATACATCTCTGGTGGCTGGTAGGCAGACCTGATGCTTTACAATATTATCATGTCAGACAGAGGGCAATGCATTAACAAAGATTTTGGTGCTCAAATAAGTGATGTGTACTAAAAAATTATCTCTTCTAAATCAGTTATTAATCGTATGTCTGCTTTCTTTTGGACTATCTTGACTAATGTAATAAGTAAAAGTCAGTTGCTGAGCTCTGGAGAATGTGGGGTTGTATCTTGCCCATATTTCTCATGTGTTATTCAAAGTTCTGGAGGACATAAAATCTGTTATTGTTGATCAAAAGATTATTCCAAGAAAACAAAGTGAAAGTTACCTTCATATGAGTGATTAGTGAAAGCTCAAAAATCTCTTGATACAGTAGAACATATACTACCCTATCACAAATGTTTTCCTTCATTCCCGAGTTTTTTGATAACTCCAAGGCACTTCTCATTTGATGTTATCTGGAGTTCTCAGATTTCCTTTACCCTTTTCAGGATGGCTTGGGCCTCCCTCTGTAAGTTAAATGCTGTTTAAGTTCTCATCTTGTTATTGATTTCTTTTGGTTAATGGACTAATGCCAGGTGTCTATATTGATTATTTAAACCTGCTAGCAATCTGCAATATTATTGACCATTCAGGAGTATTTCAGTATTTTTAGAACCTCATGTGGGTACTTGGGTTCATGGTTGAGTAGCTCCATTCCTTTTTTTATTTTTATCAAGGAAGAGTTCCTGATCATATCTGTTCGTGTTTGAGATCACTAGGGGCAGCAATGAAATATTTGGGATTGCATTGCCATAAGGAAGTAGATTATGTGCTCCTCTTCATTCTCACTGTCATGAGACTTGAAAGAGTCTTTTACTTAATCATCCAGAGTTTTACAGTGAGGAAATAAGTGTAATTGATTCTATGTACTTTTAAAAGTTTAAACTATTTCCTGTAGTGATAGTTCTAGGGCAATGGACTATCACATTTTATATTTTACTTCAGAACATTTGTTTAGAAGTCAGCTGCATAAAAAGTACTTTAAGGTAAGACATTTCATGATCAAAACATTATCTCTAAACATTGTGTTGCTGACTTCAGTATTTGAAAGTAAAGATCTTTCTCCCAAGAACTGTGCTTTGGTGATGGTCATCCATGACCAGTTGCAGTAGGACACACTTTTTGTATTTAGGTAAGGAGTCCAATGCTACAGGAAAGTGATTGAGGTTTGTTGTTGTTGTTGTTGTTTTCAAAAGTAAATCTCAAAGTTTACTTTCTTTAATGCAGCAGCGTCTGAATTCCTCACGGTTCAAATTGGGCAATGTGAGCCACAGGTGATAACAGTTACTGACAGAGAACACACACCGTATTTTTTGCGATGTTGGGGCTATAAATGTTTGTTCTGTGATTTCTGAAAAGCTCCAGGGTTGTTGGATTTCTCCCCTGATGTGATTGTTGTAACATGCCTTCATGATGGCACATCCCTAAAGGAAAGGTTGTGACCCTCAAACCATTGGGTGGTTTGATAACTGCTTGCTTTTCTTCAAAAATCCATCAGTGAATGTGTTGCTTAGGGACCACTTGCACTGGCTCAAGTCAGCTGCTGTACAGACAGGTTTCAGATGATACACTGTGCAAGCTTCCCAACAAAATTTTGCTCATATGTCTCAGGCTTGTCTGCAATGCTGGCATCTGTACTGCATGAGACCAAGCCTTCAGCATTAACTGTGAATGATGTCGCATCTGGTGATGGTATTGTGAAGTGCTGTCCCTTCATTCAGTCATTCCAGAGTGTCAATTTGTTCCCCAGGAAGTGAGAAGTATCTCTCTGCACCAAGTGAGACACTTAAGGAGTCCATGTAATTGTACAGTGAAACTCTACCAGTCTGTTTTATGTAGTTTATTGTAAGCCTCAACTCTGGCTCATCTACCATTCTTTCTTTTGCACCATATCAAAACAAATTAGAAATAACTTCAAAAGGGTAAGTGCTAATAATGAGTCACTTAATTCAATAGCCTCTGCTGTCAGAAAATTACAAAAGTGTATTCGTTTTTGCATAGGCAGGGTGCTTTCATTGTCAGCCATGAGCTTGTGTCCAAGGGCGAGCACTGTGAACATTAATAGAAAGATTTCGTAGGCATTTCATGCCTACCACAACTCATTTTAATTATCTTGTTTTAAAGAAATAGTTTAGCTTGCAATAAATGCCATGCCATGTTTGAATACTAATGTTTTATAATTCAGTTCTTAAAATGTAGCACAGAATACAGATAAGAAACAATAGACTAAGGGCTTAAGAAGCCCAATTCCTGTACTAAAATAACTTCATCTTCTTTTCTGTTCTCCCCTTCTCCTTGTCCCCTTCTTCTGCTTCAAAGAACAAACAAAAGAAATCACAGCCTTTCCTTGGAAGCGAAGTGACTTCACCTGCTGTAGAAAGGGAAAAAGATTCCTTTCAAAGTCTGTGGGAGATATCAGTCCATCCTATTGTTACCTTTTTGTTGTATTATGAATAATAACAATGTGGTATTGCTAAAAGCCACATACCAATAAAAATCCACAATATAATCGACAATATAAAAAGGATGTTAAGGTCCTTGAAAGCGTCCAGAGGAGGGCAGCAAAGCTGGGAGAAGGGCTGGAGGGCACGTCCTGTGAGGACAGGCTGAGGACACATGGGTTGTCCAGTCTGGAGAAGAGAAGGCCAAGAGGTGACCTCGTTGTGAAGAGGGGAAGCAGAGGAAGGAGCTGGTCTCTGCTCCTGGCCACCGATGGCAGGACACGCAGGAGCAGCACAGAGCTGCATCAGGTGAGGCTCGGACTGGGCATGAGGAAAAAATGTCTTCACCCTGAGGGTGGCCAAATGCTGGAATGGGTTTCCCAGCGAGGTGGTTGATGCCCCGTGCCTGTCAGTGTTCAGGAGGCATTTGGACAATGCCCTCAATAACGTGCTGTGACTTTTGCTTAGCCCTGAAGCGGTCAGACAGTTGGACTCGGTGATCTTTGCAGGTCCCATCCCACTGAACTGTTCTGTTCTGTTCTGTTGTATTCAATATGCAGATACAGCGTTAGCATGTGGTAAGCTCTGTAAAGCTGACCAGATTCTCTGGTGTGTTTGCTTGATTGAAGAGGTGTTTCATTATATGGTGCATTTTTCTTTTATTTATTTAAAAGAAATCCTAACCACTAATTACTGTAAGCCATCTAATATGTACCATGTGTTTAACACAGGCTGTGACTCTCCCCTTGCTTTTGTGAGATCTGTGCTAATGCAGTGCTATTCCTGAGTCTGGTTGACATGAAGTTCTATAAATGGAGATAATTTGTTTTGCCTATTGAGGCACTAAGTTGTCTGAGCTAGGACTGTCTCCTACTATAAACAGTACTTAAAATGAGGTGACTGTAACCTCAGCTAGTGTTTCTGGATGCCGTTGCATACTAATGCATGTAATATACATCAACAGCCAAAAATGAAGGTTTTTCTCTTGCTTTAAGCTCCCTTGCTGTCTAGTTCTCTCTCCTCTCCTGCCTTCTGTATATATTTCCAAGCCGTTTGTGATTTCACCTCCTTCTTTCATATGATTTTGAAAATTCAGACCTAATATATTCGGTAGTAAGAAGCCCAAGGCACCAGTGTAGCATAGGCAATCAAATATTCATGCTCTTTTCAAATATTTATTTGTGTAGTGTTAATAAATTAGAAGACAGGAATGTGACCTTTTCCTCCCTGCGAATGAGGGCAGCTATCTGACACAACACCTTTACTAGGTCTTAAAAGCGTAATGACATGGATCTAACACTTAGGTGTCTTACTTATTTTTCTCGGTGGCCATTCTAGTAGAGGGTTTTGAAATTTTCAAAAAAGACTTCCACATGTCAGGGTTTCTTTTGTGTGAGGATTTTGGTAATTTGAGTATTATGAGAGCCTGTAACTTTTTGACAATGCACTAGAAGTTTTAAAATGCAGATGCTACATTTTTATATTTCCAGGTGGATTTTCATCTTGCACCTTGTCAGAAGATACTTTTTCATGCTTGAATCTATATTGTTAAGGTGCTGTTGTTGCATACTTGATTTGCGAAGGCAGAGATTGATTTGATAATTTCGGGTTGCTTGTAGGTCTGTGAAAAGAAACCCAGCAACTCACGGGCTATAGCGCTATGTAGTAAAGTTTGGGTGTGTAGTATTTATCCTGGTTCACAGAGCAACAAGAGAGTTTTCTTTTCAGATCTTTAGGGTAGGTATTGCTAGCTTGAGCTATTTAGATGAGTACAGACCTCAGTGACTTAAACTGGAGATTCATTCATATGGGAAAAAGCAGGATGTTGGACTGAAATATATCATGCTCAGAGATATTTCAGAAGTCTATACTTTGCACTGATTATAAAGCACAGCAAGGTTAGTTCTGGCTCCCTATGGAATGCTATCATATGTATGCTATCATACTTCAGATAGTACTTGCAAACAGACTATTCCAAAAGCAATTGAACACGATGGAAAGACACTGCATTTCAAACTGTTTTCACCAAAGAACTTCAGTAAATTAAAAATATATATAAACAACATCATAATAAGCCTCTCAACGTAATGGAAAAAAGCAACTGCCTCCCTCCTGCCCCCGCCCCTTGAGTTGTCCTTGCTAACCAAAGAGTTTGTCGTAAAAGCAATTTCTAATACTTGTAAGTTTAATGAAATATGGCCATAGAAATTAACTCAATTCCTGGATTTTTATCCATTCAGATTGTTTGGTTATTTCTTAAGCTTGTTATGCTCAGTTGTTTATTATATTTTTATTCCTCTTTCAAATAAGAAAAGTGGAAATTTGAAGTTGATTCTCCCGGGAGGTGTGGCTATGCACTTGAATGTCATCCTTAGGATTCAGCGCGAGCTTCAGGACCTTCATTTGTTTTCAAATTGTTATGTTTTATTTCATCCGGAAAAGAAAATTTAGTGTTTGACCAGAAAACAAAACCCTTCATTGTTCATGCATCTCAACATAAAGTGCATTTAAAACTTCCCTTTGAAAATGAGTTACCAAGTTGCATGGCTGCTTTTTATAAATGGAAAACAGACTTAGACTGAGAGAGCCGTGTAGATTCATTACATGACAAAAGTGCCAGTAAACAACTTCCAAGTGAGGAGTTGTCTGGGACCACTGGAGAAGTTGGTTCTGTGTTGATTTGCAAAGGTGCTGAGCAGAGCTTCAGTTTCATGGGACCTTACTGCATGTTCTGGGAGTTACGGAATTACACAAGAATGGAGCATGTGTTCAGCATCTTTCTGGGCTTTTTCAAAACCTGGTTTGTCTATATAGCCATAAATACTATTTGTTCTAACAAGGTATTCTTTATTTAGATTCCCTAGCCTAAAAGAAGATATATTCATCCAAAAAGTTAGAAACTTTGGAGTTTTGTGTGTTGTTGGGAGGAGAAAATTAGACCTGTTTTTCTCTCTTCCTTTTTGAATTTTTTCACAGCAAAACTGAAACATGGGCATGCAAGGGGCAGAAAATAGGGCATACCATCAGTGTTTCCTTCCTTCTTACACTTCCTTACTGATTTTTGGGAGAACTTTAGCAGATGTCAAGTTTTTGGAGTATGCTTTCAAATTTTGCAGTGGTGGTTTAGAAGTATCTGCACATTAGAGTGCCAGTTGAGATAGACAGAGACTGATCTTTGTACTTCCCTTGAAAGTTTCAGTGGAATTGCTATTTTCTTGTCAAAGATTCTGACCCAGTTAAATTAGCTTTTTCTTTATAAAAAGGTTTGAATTTTGGTCAGTTCTCTCTCCTCCCTTCATTTGCCTTGTTTGTTCTCTGAGCACCAGTGTATTAGGCAAGTGTGTTTTCAAAGCAGCTTTTCACAATTGGCTTATGTGTTCATTTTTCATTTTAATATTTGTTAGTGTGGCTGAAACTTCAGGGTTATGTCAAGGCGCATTGAGAACCATAGCAGTGTTGGTGAACAAACCCTGGGGCAACCCTGCCAAATCTGATTTGCAGTGCTGCAGAGTCGGTGTGTTTACAAAGTATTATTGTTTTGACAGTGTATTGGAAGATGTGTTTTTGTTGTAAGGATTATGACCAGGTAGTCCCAATTTACTTCTAGATGGTCATATATCTGCCCTCCGTATTAACTTTTATTGACAGGTACATTTTCCTGCGTGTCTTCAGGTATAGGATAAATGTCTGTGTGATGAAAGCGCAGTCCAACGTGTCAAAGAAACTGTTTGTAGACCAATATGCAACTCAGAGTAAGTCATCAAAATCCTTTTTGAGAATTAATTTGAGATGTATTCAACACTTTAAACCTATCAAATGTATCTAACAAAGAATTTGCCTTTTGAATGTTAGTAGTATATTGATGCTGTCTCAACATAAATAAAAATCTTTGGATATCATTTTTCCAGGCATCCTTGGAAAGGGTTTAGTGTACCTTGATAGGGAAAAATTCTCTGGGATGTGTTTTCTTTTCTTGCATGTTTTTTAATAGTATTTTATTGTTTCGTAACAATCCTATGCCTTCTTTCTTCCTTCCCTCAACTATGTCATTGGTATCTTATAAAATGGAGCACTGTATGTGCACTAGAAAAATGCAAATTTATGCAGAGTCACACTGCTTTGAAAAACAATGCTACCAATAGATTTTCCTCAATAGAGAGAACTCCCCATTCCTTCAGGACTGGTCAAGGGTGCTGTTTTCCTATGTTCAAAGCAAGAAAATCAGAGTTGCTAGCTGAAAGGTGAAATCTTACCAATGAAGACTTTGTTTTTACATGGCAGTGAAGATCTTTTTGTGTGTGATAGCTATCAGCTGTTTCCTGGGTCTTTATTCTTCATCTGTCTCTCATCCCATTTTTTGAACATTTTTCTTTAAAAAAAAATGTTGCAAATTTAATTAAAAAATGGGTTTCATTGTGGTTTGGTGTATATTTCTTCTCCTGTTTGGAACAGGCATCTTCTCTGTTGTATATGTTGTTGCCTCGGAAAAGAGGTGAGCTTTTAGTAGAGCTCCGGTGGTAGCGCTACTTTTCTGCTAGGACTTCGAACACAGATCTCATCCCCAGAGGCAAAGTGACCAGCAGTGCGTCTCCAGAGAGAGTCCTACTTTCAGACAGAGAGAGCCTGCTCTCTGAACACAGCAGTGTATCTGGTGCCATTTTACATACTTTCATACCTGACGTACTAGCCGACCTACTTTTTGGCTTTAATTTAAATCTTTTCCTTTCCTCAATAACTCCTTCTTTTTTCAGTAGTTAGTATAAGTTCATCTGGCATATCACTACAGATGTAGTCCCATCTCTCTGTTTCTTTGGATTTCATCTGTGTTGTACTGAGTCTGGTAAGTTGCACTGAAGTCTAAGCTTTATTTTCAGATATCATATTTTCTGCTTTCGTCGCTTCTGCAGAATTGTTAACAGAGAACAAAGAAATGAACTAAAATTCATAGAAAGTATCTGAAAACACTAAAGCTTTTTACAAAGAGTAAGTATAATTTAACTTTATAGCTTTGATCTCTTGCATATATCCTCTAAAATGACATCCTTGCTTTTGTCTGGAACCCACTAAGATTATAAAATAAGTTTAGAAAAAATGTAAGGCTCTTCAGGAAAATTAATGTTCCATCTTCTAGATGATTGTCCAAACATTTATTGCCTTTTCCTCGATGATTTTTTTGAGAAAGAAGCCCACCCCCAAATGCACTGGGTCTCAGTGATGAGATACAAACCCAGGAAATGGGGGATTCTGATCAAAAGGTGGATTGGAATTCATTACTTTTTAATATCTTGGGAAAATGGACACAAATCCTCTCAGGAGGAGGATATTGTGCTTCATATGCCCTAGCAAAGTGCTATAAATGTTATGTTTTTGGGTGAAGAGACATCTCTGTTTCTAGTTTCACAAACCTTTCAAACCACAGAAGTATTTTTCAAGCTGAATGTTTCCTAGTTTCACAAATACTTTTGGAATAGCAAAAAGCTTTTTGCCCCAACAAGTTATTCTAAAAAAAAAAAGAAAGAAAGAAAAAATCTAAACCAGGATATAACTCTTCCAACATCCTACATTTAATGTGTCATTCACAGACATGTACATATACAAAATTATGTAGTTTCAGAAAACAAATACGTTCTGGTGAACACTTTATAACCACTAAATTGCAAATAAATGTTATTTCCTAGTACTTCTGTTTCTGAATAGGGAAGGCATTGTCATTGTTATGTTTGTTACTTGATTTTATGAGAAAGATTTACAAACTTAACATGGTAGAAATGTTCTGGTGTAGAAAGAAACTGCAGAATGTCTCTGTTTGTATACTTACTTGATTCAAATATCAAATCCACTTATATCTGAGGACCTTAGATGAAAAACTTGAGTTTTATGATAGTAAATTAATGTTTGCTATATATTTTAATATGTAATAATGAAAATAATTCAGTATCTTGGCACCACTGAGCACGTTGCTTGTCAGAATTTTGTTGCCATTTAAAAGTTTCTTTAATGATAAACTACCAAAAAATAGTTAATGATAGTTAGAATAGGGTCTTAGCAGAAGCTTTGGTACACTCAGTCCATGCTTATTTCTTGTTGAAAAATAGACTGTATGGTGAAGATAATAAGAAAAGAAATAAATATCAGATTGACAAGTTAGCTTGGTTTACTTTTCAGCTTGAAAGAATGGAGAATTACCTCTTCCAGTTTGCACGAGTACATGTGCAATGCAAGGAGTGTGTTCTTTTATGCATGGCTCCTGTAGACTAAACACATTCCCATGACTTCATATCAGCTGCATTGCAGTGATCTTGTCTAGCACCACAGAACAAACTGTGCAAGGCTTAAATATCACATCCTTAGAGATGGAAGAGACTACTGAAATCTTGCAAATTGCAGGCATGGTGAAGAGACTTTGCTTTAAAGGCTTGCTGTTTTTTTCCACAGAGAGACATGAATGCTTCATTTGACTGACTTCTGTTTCAAATTATGCAAGTTGTGAGGGAGATAGGTGGCTTCAGACACTAGGTATTAAAGTTTTTCATCTCCAGGTCACCACTTCAGATTCTGCATGTGTCAGAATCGTTGTGACACCTTGCTACCAGACTGCTGCTTTGCCAGCAGTCCAGTATCCAGTGTGTTATTTATCCCTCTTACTGACATCTCTCTAATAATTAGTATCCTGATTAGCAATCAGAGCAATCACAAAAGCCAGTGGAAAAAAAAATATGGAATCTAATTTTTCAAACATATCAATACCTTTCTAAGTTCACAGCAGTGCAAAATTGGCACTGCAGGAAGCTTGGGCTTCCACTGTCTTCTGAGAGGAAAAGAGTTTATTGTCCAGAGTTGTTAGACTAGAGTCTTCTATTAGTTTCTTTCTATAAATAATTAGAGAAATCTTGGCTATGTGAAATTTGATGTATTTGTGTTAAAGTTTGTTATTTTCTGTTTTCTTCAATAATTTAAAATCATTTGCCCTGACCCACTGCATTTCTCAAAAGGATACACATCCATATTGCACTTGTGCTCATAGCTGAAGAATCTGTGAACTGACCTATAGGAAAGCCTATGTAAAAAAAAACCTTTCATGGTGAGAATGGGCCAACTCTGAATGCTCTGGCTGTCTCTGAAGTGACCATATTTGGTTTTGTGTGTTGAAAAGATTAAAAGAAAGATGTTTCAGAGAGCAAGTTGCTTTCTTGTTAAAGATGTCACTTTAGAAGTTTCCATCATGGTAATGTGAAGTGGGGAGACACAGCAAGTCCAGGCTGTTCCAGATGGGAAACTTTACTAATTGGTTAATTCTGCTTTAGTGCCTGGCCACCAGTTGGCACCGTGGCACAGAGAATTTTACATAGATCCAGCAGGGAAGCTTCTGCTTTTCATCATCTTGAAATAAGGAAACGGCTTTGAAGAAATGAACTTTTTTAGTGAGATTTTCTTAAATTTTAGTATGTTCCAAGATCCTCTTCTTTAACCCTGCATGTATATTGCCTTCTTGAAGTTTAAATTAAAATTAGGTCTTTGGTTTTTACGTAGGATCTGGTACTCTAAAGACGGTAGCTAGTGTTTCTGAAAGTAAAAACCTGCATTTCAATAAATTTGGTAATAATAGATTTTTCTTTTGGCCTGTCATAGCTACTGAGTAATGGATCTGTGGACAGGATGGGTGCACTCTATACTACTAATTCAGTAAAGGAATTTATGGACATTGCTGGACAGTGGGACAAATTTCTTCTTGGAATTACTCCATACACTGAAATGCACTTACAGACGAGATGAATTTGTGCCCTTAGGTCCTATTTGAAGAACAGTATTCATCATTTTTTCAATGATCACAAAATACAGAGGGATCTTTTTATTTTATTTTATTTTATTTTTTATTGTGTTTGAAAGATAGTGAGAAGCCCTAAGAGAAATCAGTATATAGTGACAGTAATTCTAAGCTCTGCAGAGCGTACAGTGGGAACTATGGGAAAAAATGGAGTGTCCTCCTTCTGCAGATGCAAACTTGCAGCACACAATTTGTGATGGAGATGAGGCTTAAAACAAGCTCACTTAAGTAGTCCTTTCCTTAACTTCGCCATGCCTTCTGAGCTTTGTGCACGTATGCTTTCGTTGCTTAAAAACAGCACACTAGCTTCTCAAATGTTTTATTAGGAATGACTTGGGACTGGGAATGAACACTTTTCAAAGAAAAACGTCCTCTAAAATTTGTGTACTTCTCAGGCACTCGGTATAATTATGATAGGCTCATAACCCTGTCTGTTTTCAGTTATTATACTTTGATGTATTTTGCTAAAAAATAAAAAATCATTAGAGAATTGAAAATGGAAGTCTATAGGAGCATAGCCCAGGTTAGCTTTATCCATGAGAAGGAGCTTGGGATTTAGATTGGATGAATCCTTCTTTTCAGTGTCATTTACAGCACTGCTTTCAGCAATACCTTTCTCTTCTGTACTTTAGCAATGACCAAAGAGATATTGCAGATCTCTCTTTCCAGAGAGACTTGCCATAAGGAGATATAAAAGAGGCTTTAAAAAAATTCAGAGAACCTTTAGCATGCCTAAGTATGTAGTATGTTGGGGATAATTTTAAAAAGAATAGTGTCAGACATGAAATATTCACAAACTTCTTGTAGACTTAAACATTTATTGCATTTTGCATTGGGTGCTTTTTTCCTTTCAGGCATATTAGTTGCCATACTAGTAGGTGATTCCACCTACAGTGAGTGTATTTACATTTTCTAAAGGCATTCCGATTCTTGGTTTCTTGCAAATATTTTTCTGTTTTCATGGTGGTGGGAGGAAGCAAAGAACCTCTAGTCCTGTGGTGAAGTCAGTTTAAAGATTTAAATAGCAAATTCAGATCAGAAGTGAGACACTTAAAGAAATTTCTTTCTGCTGGAAGATATATTTGAGTTTGTGTAGGCATGTGTATGCACACATTTATACCTCATTTATACTAGGAAGCATAAAAAAATGGATACATCAACCATTAAGAGCTAACTTTGGTTTGTGTGCCCAGAAATTTCCAAGTGCTCCATATCATCATGTTAGCCTAGCCAAACATTATCTCTGCATATCGCTATCTGATCACTGGATGAGACCTTTATTCATTCTCTGGTATTTGGGATTCCTGTTTGGGAATCTTGCAGAACTGGGCAGTCATGATAGCGACTTTATGGGGACCATAAAGCTCATTGCAGGCAGGTCATCAAGCGTGTATCAAGATAATATGCCTAATACAACCTGGTTTTGATCAGCTATCTAGTAGTTAAACAAAATTCATTTTCCTATCTCTGTCTGCAAATTTATCTGTGTTTCTAGTGGACAGATGTGCTTATGTTATCTAGAAACATTTAATTTTTAATTAACTTTGTTTTGTAAATTGGTGAAATAAGATGACATCTTACCTTCTCCATGCCACAGCACTTTGTGAATCAATATACATGAATTGAGAGAAGTTTCTTAACTCTAGAAAGGAGATAGCTGCAGCAGGATATGATAAAAGTCTATAAAATCTTGATCGACATAGGGAGGGATCAACTGCTCACTGTCTTTTCTAATGCAAGCACTAGGGTTTATCAGGTGAAATGAGGAGGTGGCATGTTTGAAACAAATGAAAGAACGTGGTTTTTTTCTTGCAACAGATTGCTGTGGAGGTAAAATTCAACATCAACACAGGGAAGACTGGTAAAGTTCATGGAAGAGGAATGTACTGAAATTAAATACCTAGAAACCATATCCATGTCAGGAAACCCTAGTCTGAAAATTGTTGGCTTCCTGAGCCATGGGTATTAGGTTGAAGTTAAAAACAAGTTTACCCCATTCTTATTCTCTTCTGTAGGAATCCTTTCATGAACCCTGGTGTAGAGAGAGCACTGCCAGTTAAGAGAGTAAATGTATGGGTAGGAGAAAATCATTTCAACCTGGAAGAATGACAAGCTTGTTCTTTATGAACTTTAGGCAGTCAAGTTTTAAAAACATTTCTGAGATAATAGTGAAGTCAAAAGAAAAGGAAAAAAAAAAAAAAGCAACAAGCCACAACAATCAAGTTGTCTGTAGCCTGTAATCTGTTCTCCTGTTCTGCAGTTCTTGGGCATAATATACCCATCTTTCCATTAATTCATTTATCAGGAAAAATACAAGATACAACACATGCTTTTGCCAGCCAGTAATTAAATGCCTTGCTATCTATATCTTCTATATCTGTTTCTGTAGGAAAAATCAATGGGAGATTGAATTAGCTGAAAAATGCCACAAAGCAAATGATGTCCTAGACAAAGCATTGCCAGACTAGAAGACGATTTTGGTTTAGTGGTGTTCAGTGGTTGGTGAGGTGATGAATATCTGAGTATTTCAGAACAGAGCTTTAGAATAGATTGAGTGTCAAAATAGAATTAGAGTGTGTATTTGGCTAATCCTTTGGAATTATGAGCCCCTATTTCAATAGCTAAAATACACAAGTGTTCAGGAGAAATGTGGTAGAAAACTTGGTACTGTTTATTTTTGTTTTATATCTTGGTTTTATCTGTTGTTTTGAGGTAAAGTCTGCATTTCAATGTGAAGAAAAACACAAATGCAAACAGACAATTTAAACTCATGTTTCTTCCAGTTGCAGTAAATAAAGTTGTTGATTCCACTGTAGAACTCAGAAGCCTCTCTGAATGTTGTCCACACTGAGCCTGCCACGCATACAGCTAGTTCTGCTTATGTCGTTGCTTAATTTGCAGAAATGTGTTATCCTGTTTACATATATATGTGTATATATATATATATATATATATATATATATATATCTTTGATTTGCCCTTCCCTTAAGGGACATCTGGAGGTCTTTTCCATGCTCAAGAAAGAATGAGGAAGGACTCTGCTGCAAGAAATCAAATTGCTGGTGCACAAGGTGCTGCACAGAGCCTGAAGAAGTAGTACAAAACAAACATGCCCTGAGTAGGACCCTGTCAAAGTGCTTGTCTACTGTAAGGATGTGAACGAACTCAAATACCAGAGGGAAGAAAGCTTTGAAGAGTAGCTGTTTATCACACATGCTTTTCCTCACTCCTATTTAGAGATGCTTGCAGCTACTTTCTGTTCAAGCCATGCAAGATGCACAAAGAAAAGCAGATTGCTTACAGGCTGGTAGCATAACGCTTTGTAGCACAGAGAGCACTGTATTAGCTCCCTTTTAATTCTGTGCATGTCAGTACGTTGCCCAGCTAATACTGCCAACATGTTTTCCCTGGAAAGCTTTAAACAATATGAAAAAGCACTTTGGGAAAGCTTGTAAAATTCAGTCAATTTGTCACAGTGCTTTATAGTTTTATCACCTTAGTCAGTGGAGACTGAGTGCTGCATATCCAAACTAAAAATAACAAGCTGGAACCATTGCTGCTTGTACATGTTCTAAACAGTCCCCGATACACAAACACCATGTAAAAGTGCTGCCTAAAATTGACCATGATAGTAGATGCATCAAAAACCAAAAGGCAGATAGGCCACCTGGACAGCAAAGTAAGCTTCTGGAGGTGATTGTTCTTATTTATTCTTCTTTGGTTTTGATAGCAAAGATTGTTATTGCTTCAGTGAGTCTCTCTAGCTTCAATCAAAGGTAAGCTAAACAAGTAAAACATAAGTTGTGAGGGATTCCTTTAAATGCATGGACAAACAAATAACATGAGATAATGTTATACTAAAATTATTTGTGATAACTCCTAGAGTTAAAGTACATATTGTGAAAATTTTGTGAAATTGGTACCTTTTGTTTTATGCTGTTTGATGGACAGGCTCCTGTAGCTAGGAAGGATGAGGAATATGGAATTGCTGATTGTAGGGGCTTCTAGGATTTATTATTATTATTTTTTTTGAGATGACTGGTTTGCATGTATTCATATGAAAGTAGTTTCACTTTGATAGCCTAACATAAAGCTACAGACACGAACCAAATGCCATAGTAATTCTTATATAGAAGAAATAGTAGTGAGGGGGCAATGTCTGGATGTTTCTTTCCTATTCTGAATCCACATTTTCAAGGACTGTTTGGTTTTATCTGTCTCAAATGGGCTGGTCCTCCTCATGCTCTGGAGTCCCATAAGACCCTAGTGGGAAGCAGCTCTTACTGAAAGTCAAGAAGATTAAAAAGGAAAGTGTTATATTTTTGACTTGATTTGGATGAAGCAGCAAGATGAAGCAATGCCCAAGGGAAACACCGAGTGTGTAGTAAAGCAATCTAAAGATAGACTTCAAAATTCAGTATCTTATTTGTCTTTTCTCTTAGCTGTTACAGAAAACACCTCAAACAACTTTTTCTTCACTTTTCCCAAATAATAGTAGTTTTATAGTAACGCTTCACTTCAGATATTCACAGTATCTTGTACTCAAATTTGATACTGTTGTGAAGCAGCTAGTCTCACTACTTGTATTCTGACATCCTCTTACTGTACTTGTCCCAGCAGACCTTTCTTTATTTATTTGCTTGCTTTCATGCAGACAGCTATTCCAAGATATTCTGCAAAAGAGGAATGTGCAGGGCTTCTTTGACACTGACACAGTGACATGTCAGTCTTGGTGTTCAGGCAGTGCTTGGGTTGCATTCTCTCCCCTGCCTGTTCTTTATTAAGAAAGCAAAACCTCTGTCTTTTCACTATTCTCTAATCCTTTGCAGTTGGACTTAGAAAGAGCCATTCCATGAAATGCATGCATATCGTGTACATGCATGTCTGCATATTGTGTAGTACGGGATCGTGGTGGCAGAGCAGTCTGTTTCCCAGTCAGCTGTTCCCCAGAGGCATGCCGCACAGGCTGTATGAAATACGGCTGTCAGTCAGTTGCTGATTTACTGATTACTGTTTTACAAATTACATTTGCTTTTGTTGTTTTTGTTACAGTTTTGTTAATATCCTTAGCTAGAAGATAGCAAAGCAAGCAGTCAAAGTGGCATTCAGCACAGAAAAGAGAAATGCCAAGGGTGGGGAGGGATGAAACAACTGCAGGAATTGAAACATGTTGCGGGGGCCAGCAGATCCGTCTCACTTTAGATGTTGCTTGTACTCTGTTCTGAATCTATTGTCTGTGTAGCAATTGTCATGGAGAGAAGAAGACAGAATGGAGTGATAATGGTTATCAGATTTTTTATTTTTTTCATCTGATTATTGGTGATGTTTACAACATCAAAATTAACAACTCTAAAAAAATAATTGATAGGCACTGTCAGGATAATGATATTATTGTGGGGGGCTTGGTGTGCAATAAATGTGACTTGAAAGGAGTCTGGAATCGGAGATGAATGTGTCAATGGGAGGAAAAAAATTAGTAACTGAATGTGATTTACAAAGTTAAATATTTGTTAACATTATGTTTCACATGCAGAATAAAAATGCAAGGATTCCAAATCTGAACACTTGCAACATTTCAGCATATTTTAAATATAATGATTACTGTAGTTATTTAGCATAATGACTGAAATAGTTGCACAAAGTACTTTATTTATAGCAACATTTGTAATTAGGTACTTGAACATTTGTTATTTCAGACAGGAATGTCCTGTAGAGCCAACCCATGTGAAAAGAATTCTCCAGTTAATGAATTTATATATTATGCTTGTTTCTATGAAAAATAAAAAGAATTTTTTTTTTCTTGCCAATTGTTACTACTAATTTTATTTTTTGAGGAAACAGTATAAAATAACTCCTCTTGCCGTATTTAATTCTTAAATGAGACTTAAACTCAAGGAATGTCTTCAGAGAACAACGATCACAATTATTTTCCAACTGCAGCTCCCTAAATATTATTATTTCATGGGTATTACTTGATACAAATGTGGTCATGAAAATCCTTTTTATTCTTTTAATTCTCTTTATTTTCACCCCCNAACTAACACAAAAGACCTGAGTATGAGGTAGTCCTCAAAATGAATCAAGTTAATCCTTTGCAAATTAAATATTATCAAGTCCCTTAGTAAGTTTTCTCTTTCTTTTAGCAAAGTTAAATTAATGTAAATTAGCAAATTAGAGGTGATTGTGCCTGGTGCACAAGGCACAGTTTGATGAATACTATTCAAATGCACATCAAAGCTTCATCTAAAGCCTTGATTTAAGATTGAAGGAAACTCCTTTGCCAGCATGAGCATTTTGAGTGCCATTTCATAGAAAATGAATTAAATATTGAGGTAACATAAAGATTCTCCTGACCTCTACTGAAGTAGTTTCTAACCCCACGGGGTTGAAGTTTTTGTGTGCACAGTTCTGCCACTGATGATGCACTGGACGTTGTCTTGGAGGGTGAGAAACTTAAGGCCAAGTGCTAATTCCTCTGCTCGCTTTGGATCAGGCTGCTGAACTCAGGTTTCCTGCTCCCTAGGGGC
The DNA here is from genome assembly GCA_013399115.1 of Anseranas semipalmata. NCBI lineage: Eukaryota > Metazoa > Chordata > Aves > Anseriformes > Anseranatidae > Anseranas > Anseranas semipalmata. The sequence continues at coordinate 491,189 of VXAA01003085.1, forward strand.
TGTTGTGATCACCAATCCTTTGACTTAGCAGGGATCATCCCTGACCTCCTTTCTTCTTTTCCATCTGACCTAGCTGAGATACTCTACAGATTTTGTTTGTATCTGTAGCCTGTATCAGCCCCAGAGCTTTGTGATTTGCAGTTGTGAACAGTCAAGCTCCCCTTGCCCTGTCAGAGGAGTCTGGGTGCTGATCGCAGGGCTGTGGGTTCCTCTTGGTGAAGGGACAAGTTTGACACTGCGATGGCTATGTCCTTGGGGGAGAGGTTTTCATTTTAATAGGAAGGCTTGGTTCACCCTTGGTACGACATAACATCTGATTTAAAAGCTGCGTACTGTGGGTGATAAATGTCTTTCTGATTTAAATCCACTTTACTACCTTTAGTTTGGGTGAGGGTGACTGCCAAGGAAGAACATCACTATTGCATGCTTTCCTTTCAAGCTCTGAAATACCTCTAGAGAAATAGAGAAGTTGTGAAACTTCTACTTTTCTCTGGAGAAAAAAGTTAGTGTAGGCGGTACCACCTAGGCTCCCATTTCCAAATCAGTTTGCCAAAAGTGAAGGGATGAAGAAGTTGTCATGTGAAGCAATTGTGTTTCTGGGCTCTGAATTTTGGACTGGCTGCTGGGTTCAGTCAGCGAAACACTCACAGTGCTCTGAAAATTTTTCTTAATAGTAGTAACAATGCATTAATATCTTTTATAGCAGTTTTTATGCCTTTATTTAAGGGTGGTAGTGACCCAAACCAAATTAGGAAAGAATAATAATATCAAACTCAAATTTTAAATATTTACTAGTGTGAAAACATGTCATTCATGCCCATTAATGCTGATGCTAGGTTACAAAAAGGAGAGTTTGACCTTCTGCTTTCTTATCTATCAGACAGCGTTAAATGCTTATATATACTTCTGTTTCCAAAGATGTTTCATTCCTCTGTAAGAAATTCTTGTTGCTGTTATTTTTGTGAAGAAGCAGAAGAGGTGGTTTCATACAGCACTTCACACCTTGCTGGAAAGCAGCGAAACAGAAGCTGTTCAAGTCCTCTATGTCTTATGCTCAAGCAGCTGAAGCTGTTTCTATAGCCCTTTAAAAACATGATTAAAGACTTGCTTTTAATCAGAAAATACCTATTTGTTGAGATGGTACCATCAGGAATAGTCACTCAGGTCCATAACAGAATTTCTTGAGAAGGAGGCTGATTCGGATTTCAGACAAATGAATAGCCTGCTAGTTATGTCTAACCATCGAGGGATGTGCAGTCAGGCTATTTCTGGGTGAATTTGTAGTTGTATGGTGTCGCACAGTTACACAAACGCTTGGCATCCCCTGGGCAAGGCACTTGCTGGGATAGGAAACCCCGGTGCTCTAAATTGGTCAGAATAAAGCTAATTTGTGAATAGATCAGAATAAAGCTAATTAGTAGATAGGATTTGAATGCTATGGTCACCAGGCTACTGGCTGATTTCTGCATGCCCCTCTCTACCCTGCAGTTCATGATTTTTTTCCGCAAAAAGTACAAATTTCCAAAGTACTTGGAATACGGGTTTCTTATCCTGTCTTATTCATGTGTGAAAGGCTAAAAGCCTATGGATATTTCTTCATGGCAATCTCACATCTCTCACATTTGGACCTTTCAATGACACTCCCAAAGGCAGTGTCACAGGAAGGGGAATATTGTAAAGATTTGTGCCTGGCCTATATGTGCCCCTTTTTGTTAAGTCCAGGACCTGATTATCAATTCAGAAGAATTTAAAGCCTTTTTTTTTTTTT